>VOPJ01014849.1:31520-68232 GCA_014673585.1 Semibalanus balanoides | reverse complement strand
ACGACACGTTCTTCGCCGCCTCCATAGCAGGTAAGTATAGTCTCTCTTGAAAGTATCTATCCATGGCGGGCGGCGCTCCATCGAACTAACCAAAACAGTTTGAGGGGCCCCAACACACTCGGGGTCGGACGGCTAAACCGGTCCGGGAGGGGAGGGTGGCCGGTCAAGCTCCGTGTCACCCAGCCCTCTCTTCCCCACCCAACCAGAATGCCAGCGGCTCTGGCGTGTTTCAGGCTACTGCGAGATTGTGAAGTGGTCTGAAGTGCGCATTTTTGCTCAGTAGCCAGGGCACAGAGCGGACTCGCATGATTTGATATTTTTTAATATTATAAACGAGAGAGAAAGAAAACACGCCCATTGACCTGAGCAAACCAATTTACACACGATAAAATTCGAAATTGTCTGACACCCGACCCCCTGCCCCCCTTCCCCCACACACACGGTCAACATTAGGTAAAAATGAAACTTGTGATGATTCAGATTGAGTCGAATCAAATGTATTTTTATAAATTTGGTTAAACTGCAAATGAGTCGAGAGCCGAGTCGATTTATTTTCTCAAACAGCTCTTGAGTCAAGAGTCGAGTCGATCCATTTTTTTGTTAACCCTCGCCTTACGGGGAGGGGGCCTGACAGGCCCCCCTGATGTTTTTCTTAAATAACTTCTTACGCATGACGCACATATTTCTGAAATTTTTAGTAGCTGAGTTTACAACAATTTGACGTATTCCGTAAAATTTGCATCAATATGGTCGATAATTTTGAGATGAAATTACTGTTGGATGACTCATGTTCGTAAAAAAACGTAAATTATGTACAAATCATAGAAAATAGAGTATTGCAGCAAAGAAAAAAGTAAAATAGTAGCAAATGACGCAAATGTTATTGTTCTGTCAAATGAAATTTCGAAATTCATTATTGTTTTTGACCCCCAAAAAGTCAAAAAACTGATTTTTTTTGCGAAATTCCCCACATAATCGAAATTTTCAAAGATAACTTAAAAGCCGGAATATATGTGAGATAACGATGTTTGAACGATTACCCAAACCAAATTTCAAAGTAATATCCTCAATTTTTTGACTGAGTGATGCTTCCTTAGATAAAAATAAATTTATACGTCATTTTTAAATAACATTTTTACCTTTGTTTGACCAATGTGACAAAAGATACATACTTTGTATAATCAGTGAGAAAAAAACAATTGGTCTGAAACATTGCTTTTATTTACATTTAACACTTTAATTTGAAAGTTTCTACCGTTTTTCCGACGTGATCATCGAGGTGCAATGTAATCGCCCATAAGCAATTTTCGTCTCTGGTGACACTTTCGTTCCTGGGAGTTAATTAACTAATCCAGACATTAAAAATCGATATACTTTCAGATAGCTAATTCAACGACCAACATTTGACGCTAACCAAATCATTTATATTTATAACTTAAACAGTCGCGACAGGAACAAAACCGCATTGGACTGGTCAATTTAGGTTATTCACTTGTACCTGGAAAGTCACCCGATGACCTGAAACACAAAAAATGAGTACACCATTAGATTCCTACATGACAGGCAACATGCTGGTTTTTACGCGGTGCTCTATCTTGCTGGGTTAGGAAGTAGCAGGGGCTGTCAGGCCCTCCCCCACGTACAGGCAAGGGTTGAGAAACGGTCCCCGTAAGGCGACGTAATATGCACTTGTGTCAAGATCGAGTCAGTCTTCGGCTGTTTAGACTTGAGGCGGCTTAAAAAATGATGTGAGTCGTTTACAAGCTGCTATAGATATATGGCTACTGGTACGAATTAGTTTATCTGAATTTATTTGCCAAGCACGTTTGAAGACATGTTACAAGGCGTGATATGCGAATATGCGTTCACTTCCAAATATTACACCGACACTTCCAAATTTTACACTCTGTATAACATAGCTAGGGCTTTTATTGACGGGGATATGTAATTTGTGTTTCCTCCTTTGTTAATCATTTCATTTTGATTTTGAACTTTCCATTGTGAATGTATCGCATCACTTTCATTCAGTCACGGTTATGCATAATAACCTTAAGCCCCTTCTCAATTTTGTTATTCCCGTTTCTTCCATATCCTTCCCGTTTCAGTCGGTGACAGCCGGCGCCGTGCCCAGTATGCCGTTCCGAGGAGAACCTGGGTGGTGCTGCACGCCAAGAACGAACGGAGAATCGAGCCGCTGCCGACTGCCCTCTGCCGGCCCCGGCACGTTGTCGCCAAGATGGACTCGGTCGGCATCTGCGGCTCCGACGTCAGCTTCGTCAACAAGGGCCAGATCGGCAACTTTGTGGTGCGCGCGCCCATGGTGCTCGGCCACGAGGCGAGCGGCGTGGTGCACGCGCTCGGCGAGGGCGTCACCCACCTGAGCGTCGGTGACCGGGTGGCCATCGAGCCGGGCGTGCCATGCCGCAGCTGCGAGCAGTGTAAGCGCGGCACCTACAACCTCTGCCCGGACGTCGTGTTCTGCTCGGCGCCTCCGGTTCACGGTAGCCTGCGCCGCTACTACAAGCACGCTGCCGACTTATGCTGCAAGCTGCCCGAGGGCGTCTCGCTGGAGGAGGGCGCGATGATGGAGCCGCTCTCGGTGGGCCTCCACGCGTGCCGGCGCGCTGGCGTCACGGCTGGCCACCGGGTGCTGGTGTGCGGTGCCGGCCCGATCGGTCAGGTCAGTCTGCTGTCGGCGCGCGCCATGGGCGCCGTCGAGGTGCTGGTGACGGACATCTCCGCTGGTCGGATGCAGCTGGCCGCCCAGCTCGGCGCCCAGCACACGCTGCTGGTCGACTCCAAGGACGCGGCGGCGCTGGCCGAGCGGGTCCAGCAGCTGCTGGGCGGCCAGCAGCCGGACGTCACCATCGAGTGCAGCGGCGCCGAGGCCAGCATCCAGCTGGGTATCCACGCCACGCGCTCCGGCGGCGTGGTGACGCTGGTCGGTATGGGTCCCGCTCATGGTCTCGGTGCCCATCATCCTCGCGGCCTCGCCGCGAGGTGGACATCCGTGGCATCTTCCGCTACGCCAACTGCTACCCGACGGCCATCGAGCTGGTGCGGCGCGGCACCATTGACGTGAAGCCGCTCATCACGCACCGCTTCCCGATAGGAGCAGTCGCTAGGAGGCGCTCGGAGACGGCCCGCACCGGCGCCGGTGGGGCCGTCAAGGTGATGATCAAGTGCCGGCCTGACCAGCAGTGATTGCGACTACCGCTGGGCAGGCGCTCTGACCAGTCAAGGCGCAATGTGCTGATCGGGACACGACGACCAGCGCTGTGTTTTGCCGCACGTTGTCTTTTTGCACGTGTTTTTTGCACAACAGTGGGCTTTTTCGTCTTTAGAAGGCAGTAGCCGGGATTAAAAGTGCATGTAATAATTTCCTTATTGAACGTGATCGTTGGTAATACTCGCTATTAGTTGGTAATACCCGGCAAATGCATGCACGTTTATTGTATAGCCATGTGACAGCATTCAGTTGTGACATATCATGGTGTGTGGAATATACATGCTCCAGACGGAAGCGTTTGAGGTCAACCCGGAACTCTGGTTCTGTATGCACTGCTACTCAGTAAGACCATTTGGGGGATCCGAGGCGTTCCAGGCAGCGCGCACCGGCGCCGGGGGCGTTAACCTTCGCCCTGGTGGGGGGCCATTTTGACCCCCCTGAGGTTTTTCCAGAATAGAGGGAAAACAGCGGCGAGCAGCGCCGCGAAAATTTGTATAGCTGTCTGATTTTGTTAAATTCATGTTTATCTTTTAATTTCTTCCTTTTCACAGCTTTTTGAAGTTTTGGTGATTTTATTGCTAAATTTTGAATTGAAATTTTGAAATGAATTAAATTTATTGCTAAAAACCATTTGAGCATGGTTCGTTGTGCTTGAAGAGCTTTCACTAAGTCAAAAATGGTGATATTTCTTAATTTGGTTTATATGGTGTTTGAAAACCACTCTTTTACATATATTCCGTTTTTTATGTGACACAAAAACATTTTTTTGTAAAAAAATGAAATGGATATAAAAATCAAAAATTTAAAGTAAAAAATAGACTGCAGTTTTATAATACATACAATTTGCTATCTTTCAGCTTTGGGCTTTATTTTATCATAAAATTTAACCATTTTACAGCTGCTTAAAACTGAGTGATTTGTCGCTAAATTCAAGCAACGTGGCCGTTACAAACGGTGTAGGGAAATGGTTCCGATTAGCGAACCTAGGTTGAAGCGGCTGGTGATTTTGCTTGTCGCTGTTACACCGTGGGAACTTGTTTTAAGGATTGTGAACATTTTCTAGATATATGGTCTGCTTTATTCACCATTCGTATATATAATCACAATTGCGATCTGTAAGCCCTTGCAAAAAACACATATAGGGAACTGTTCTCCCAGTTGCGACCGGGTGATATAGCATCCCAGACTTTAGCAATTGTATGCAACATTGCTTATAAAGTTTCCGTTTCTGCGAATTTCACTCTATTGGGCAGAACTCAAAAATTAAAAAACCTTTATCGTCGTAAATGAGAGAAGCCAGGAGTCCAATTTCAAAGCTTAATGATCAGCGGGTGCCTCGAGAAGCTACGGGCGCAAATAGGAAATGTAAGTGTTCAATTCAAAGTCCCCCCCCCTGCATAAAAATAACCGACATCACCTATACAACGGCCATTGACACAAAATAACCATAATATTGAAAAATTCAGAACAAAAAACTTTGTTTTCAAAGAAAATAACTGCAGTAGTTAAAAATACGCAAATATTAAGTGCGGTTAACCTATTAGTGGCAGGGGGCAATATTTGCCCACCTCATGTTTTTCTAGATATGCTCCGAAACGGCTACAAGTAAGGCTTATTAAACTTTCGTACTTTTCCTAAAATTGATTTTTCACAATTGGTGTAAATTTTGGAAGGTTCTGATCTTGACAAGGCGGCCTCAGGCCAGTTTTGAGGATTTTTCGCGACAAATTGGCGAGAAATACGGAAATGCGGTCTCACGATCTTCTAACTCCAAGTATGAAGAAGTTGCATAGCTTACGGTGATTCAAAATTAAGTCAACTAGTTGATGTTATGATATATTGTACTTGTTTACGGCTGAGGCGGTTTCAGTACTTGAAAAAGGGGGATTCTAAAAGTATAAACGCCTATATGAAGTCAACAAAGCAATAACAAATTGCGATATAGCTATGAAAGATGCTGGAGATAGTTTCTCCTGTCATATTTTGCATATTTTATTAGTCTTGAGTTTCAAGGCGTGTCCAGGCCACAGAAAAAGGGGTAAACTTGCATAGTGATAACGATATACCTGTCGATTACGGCAATAAACAGATAGTTTAGAAATTACTAAACTATGAGTCCAGGAGAGGGAAATAAATAACATTTTATTGCAGAGGCGCGCTCAGGAATCGAAGAATATGGGGTCAATTATGCAAGGAATTTTGATGCATGGGTCCCCTACCAAGGACATAACATACTGCAGTTTCCGATGATAAAACACAGGGGGTCCTAGTGAAAACATTTTGAAGAGAATAGGCGAGCCCAGGTAGGTAAACAAGCGTGGTAACTTTATGTGATTGAAAATTGCAATCCCCCCCCCCACCCCCCCAAACAACCTAGTAATTGTTGAGTAGTTAGTATTATATTAGCGGGATTATTTTTTATCAAAGGTTTGCCCTCCCCAAATTGGATCCTGAACGCCTATGATGATTGCAGCATTCAAATGGAACTATCTATGACAGTAACTGATTTATATTCCGTGTAGAACATGATGCTGATCATATTTGGTATATTTGACCTCCCTTTTTTCGTTAACCTGGCACCGCCTAATGGTACCAAAAATATGCTAATAACTATTTTGTATGAAAATGAACAAATAACGAACTATTGCATTTTAATTCAGAAAAGACATCACAAAAACTTTTAATTACGCCTTTTACTTTGGCCCCCCAATTTAGTGACGCACACGCCTATGATTTGTGAATTTTAATCATGGTCAATCAACATATCAATCTCCTACTCAAGTATCTATACGATCAATGTTTATTGAATTAAAAATCGGTTGATAAACATGGCAGCTGTATTGGATTCAAAAATAATCCTCGAATTTTTGTACTTGGCCCCCGTCGCCCCTATTTAAGATTTATGACATTCGTTTTTTTTAGAATGTAGATTCATGATAAGGTGAAATCGACCACCGTTTGATTTTTGAAAATGACGGTGTAGATTCGAGATCTCCGGGGGCCGAATATGCCCCCCCCTGCCACTAATAGGTATCCGGAGCCGCCACTAAATAGGTTAAACGGCGTAAGAAAAACCGTGTTTCTTTGCAGCAACACGTGCAGAGCACTATCAAACTATTAAATACACAAGTAAAAATGGCTGAAACTGGAAAAACCGCACATGTCGATTTAGTAATGCATTTTCTTAGTTGTATCGGTGTCAATTTCTGTGTATGGTGGGAGGTCGCAAATGGAGAGAGGTCGCTAATAGGAACATTTCCTCTATATCTTTACCACCAAAAATTGAAACATTTCTTATTTTTCCAACCGATGTAAAATGGAAGTGCGGGAAGGTGAAAGTTTAATTTAGATATATTGTATGGTTTGTGAGTTATAGTGAATGGACGACAGGGGGCAATATTTGTCCCCCGGTCAAGCGCTGGTTAACACGCGCACTGGAGAGGGGTATGCCACTAACACGCACTGGAGGGGGCACTTTAGTGCCCCCTATATCTCTCCAAGTATAAAAAGCTAGAACGTTCAAACTTACAAGGTAGGTAGGTGCTGTGATGGTCTACATTCTCTGAAAATTGTGACCTTAGGTCAATATCTTAAAGATCAAACGAGGTCACGAAGGTCAAATTGGACCACAATTTTGGGGATTTGACCTCTGTGACGTCACAGGTCAACAGCAATGTGTATGAAGTTCTGTTCGGAGATGAGAATTTACATTGGCTATCAAATGGTGTTTGAATAATCCCGATCTGATTGTTTGTTCCGAAGATATCGCTTTCCGACCTCGTTTCGAGGCACGCCATTTTGGAATTCAAATCATTAACATTTTAAAGTTTACGACCGTTTTAGTTTTTACGTCAACCGATCGCTATTGTGTTGCCGTAATTTCTTTCATAAACACGACCGAACTGCGCCGCTTGTTTTTGAGATATTAACGAAACATGTGGGGTGCCTGATAGCCTAATACCCCACTACCAGTGCGGCGGTGTCAAACGGGAAATTAATTCCACTTAATTTGTTGTTAGCAACAATTTTAAGGCTTCTGTTTTGATATATTCATTGATATATATATATTAGAGAGAGAGAATTTAATTAGAAGTATTTGCAATTAATGTTACTAAGTATTTACCAAATTGAAAACAAATACATATACCTACTTCTTTCGAAACTCATGAGCAGTGTTTCCCGTCACTATTTGAAGCGCTCCATATCTGGCGCAAGTGTTTTTAAATTTGTTCAACGCTGGACAATGTCCCTGAAACTAATTCCCGACACTAAATTAAGCGTATTTAGGTGGTTGTAATTTCTAGCTTTTGCATAATTTGTTATTTTTTGGGAATAAATGACTCTTTTTCGTGATTATATTAAACACACCTAGTGTTATATGCAACCAGTAACGAATGAATTTGAATAGGTCTGGTCTGGGTCTGGGCTTGGTGTTCATTGGCTTCGGCTGGGCTGGGCTTGGGGCTAAAGCACCCATGAAAAACTATGCTTCAATGTCATGGTGCGTCCGTACATTTTTAAAACCGTGGCGACGCCGCTGGTCAGTGGTCGAATCACATTTCGCTTCTTAGCCAAATGTTGCTCACTGGGGGGGGGGGCGCCGGGGCGCAGCAATCAGCATTTTGTATAGTGTAAATTTGGTTTGCTCAGGAGGAGGGTTGTAACCACCGTGCCCCCCCCACACACACACACACTTGGCAACGTCAGTGGAGGTGTACATATAACCTGACCGTGTAAAGAAGGATGTTTGTATTTCTGGGCTGGGACCACATGTAGATTCTTTAAAAATAATATTTCTTTTTGTATTCATCTCTAATGTTTAGTCTGGCATGCGAATATCAAGCAATATCAACACGCAGTTTGCGCCACGGACGGTGGCAGCCACCTTGCCGTTTACATCGCTTCAGGTGGTCACCTCAGGTGGCGGCGACCTTGCAGGTGAAGAAGCGATCACCGTCGCAGTCAGTGTCGTCCCACATTCCGTTCGAGATGTGGTCTACGTGCGGGTAGTGCACGCAGTCCTGGTCTCCTCCGAATATGCCGCCATTGTCGGGCTGATGGTTTTCCCAGTTGTGGTAGTTATACGACGTGTCGTCACTCCACAGCCACGTGTCCTCTGTTGAGCTGTCGCTGAGGCCGATCCAAGTGTCTGCGAAGCTGTAGGCATCCATGATGAAGTCGTTCTCCTCCTGGGTGTGGATGGAGGCGAGCTGGGCGTCGGGGTTGATATCGGCGCACGCTTTCTTTGCATCAGACCACTTTGCTTGGAAGTCGGAGTGCCAGTAGCAGTAGCCATCAAACTCTTTCCAGTCGACGTTGGTCGGACAGCTGGCCGAGGTCAGACCGACACACAGCAGGACAGCCAGCAGTGGTGGCACTGACAGCATGGCGGGGCGGGCTGGAGAACGTCTGCAAAGATACGATAAGAGATGGTTAACCCTAATCCCTGCGGGGTAGCAGATTCTGCCCCCCCCCCGGTATTTTTTTGATCATCGTTTCTTAAATGTTAGACTTAGCGTCCTGAAACATTTTGACTTATACTATAATTGAATTATGCGTCTTAAGTAATTTTTTTGAAAAAATTGGATAAGCAGAGGCGGTGCCAGGCTCATGTTTTTGGAAGGTTATTTCGAGTGTCGTTGTGCGGCTCATACTTCCTTCGTAGTTTGCGGTGCAATAAATGCGTCAGAAACGACGTAACTGCTGTATACATCATAAATACTTGGATTATGCATATTTTGGGGCAAAGGCGCAATCAGGTACATAAAATGGAAGGCGAAACCCTCCGTCAAAAATAAGGTCCAAATTATAATTAGTAAGAAGATAAAAGGCGTTTCGCACATGGTGCCCCTCCCCCAACGATGTTTACGTGGATCCACCATTGCGCAATATATTTAATTCAACAAATTACCGCGAAAAAGCCCATATGTGACGTATATATCGTCCCAAACAATCACGAAAAGTGCATATTTGTTATATAAAAATCCATTATTTTTATATCCCCTGGATACGCCTATGCATTTTGTTTTGTGCACTTTTCCTTCTCATTTATTAAAGACCAGTACATTAGAAGCCCAAAAGCGTTTGGGCATGCAAATCGGTCCAAGCACACGGCCGTAATAACCATAAAAAATAAATTTTTGGTCCTCTGGCCCCCATTTTTTAGAAGAAAAAAATCGGGGTCCAGAAAAAATACATTGTCATGACAAATCGAATGGTGATCATCTCATTGAAATCAGCCGAGCAGTTATCGAGATCTATAGGGGGGGCAGAATTTGCCCCCGCAGGATAACGTAATTCTGGCCGCCCGCAGGGAATAGGGTTAACGATCTAAAAGCATTGCTGTCGGGTTGCCTATAGCGGCTCGCTGGGACATCGCAGGGAGCGAAAATCATGCTATTAATGATTTACAATGGCCTTGGGTATTTAAATGGGTGGATAGAGTTGATCGGGCTGATCTAACCTTCACCGAACGGCGGACCGCGGACCATCACGGCCAGGAAAAGTCAGCTGACCCCACTCGTGCGTCAGATCAGAACGAATAATTAACCCGCGCCCCACTGGGGGGGTGTTTGAACACCCCCCTCATGTTTTTTCAAGATAGCGAAAAAACGGCGGTGCGTGTGCCGCCAAACTTTGGCATAACAATACTGATTCTTTCCGGACATTTTTGCGAAAATTTAAGTTTCGTGTCAGGTCAGGTCAGGGTCACCAGGTCAAGGTCAAGCTGACCCTCTAACCTACAAAAACGTTTGCGTCGTGCCATGACTACAGTTTTTCTAAGGGATCGATAATCAAACTTTTAGGATACAATTAAGTCATTAGGTATCTACAAAATGTATATCTTTGTATTTTGGGTATCGGGTGTGACCTTAGTCGGGTCAATTTTTGCGATCTCCCCATATAATAAGTCAATGGAGAAATAATCAAATGCTTTCTTTGTCGACTGCATATCAGTCCATTTCCTTCTGGATAGATTTATCATATGAATATTATGTATGATCCAAGTGCAATTTTGCGCCAGGAACACATAACAGGGTCATCTGAGGTAATCCCGAGGTCACCAACACCTTTTCGTCAATAACTCTGGCCAAATAATGAAGGATCGAGAATGCAAACTTACACCAGTTGTGTTTGCTCTCGTCCAAGACACATCTTACTGATAAGCAACATGACCTAACTTGGGTCACATTTAACGCTTGAACCTGAGGTAATTTTTTCAAGTTGACCTAACACAGATAAAATTGTGCATATGGTCAAATAAATGACGAGACAAGACACGAATGGGGCCGTAACAGTATGAACGTTCATCTTCTTAGATAACAAGTCTATTCACGAAAAGTATTTTTTGCCAAAATCAGCTTTTTTGACTTTAAGACCGTTAGAGCCTTAACTATGACCTGAGCGTCAAATTTGAGGACATTGGTGCGTTGCAAATTTCATTGGCTAGCGATTGTCTCGTTCGAACGTTTGTTTCTAGATGGCATAGTTCCCGAGATATTTGTGGGTGGTTTCGCCTGGAGCGATGTCCTGAAAACTTGAAATTTGACCTTCGAATGACTCTGGTGACTGAGTTTTTGACGATGAGCGAAAATAAAGATCATGAAGTAGTGTTTCGAAATGCATTTTTGATAACAGTTCAATGGTGTCTGTTTGTTTTGGTCTACATGCCAATGGGAGCCGAGTAAGAGGGGGTGTTCAAACACCCCCCAGTCGGGCGAAGGAAATGCAGAGGCCCAGTGGGGCGCGGGTTAACGAGGCCCTAGGCTACAACGTGAGTATCGGCTCATGGTGGCATAAGTGTTCTTAATTTAACCCGCGCTCTGGTGGGGCTCTGAGACAACTTCGCAATGGTAGGGGGTCAAAATGCCCCCCTCCCACTAACTCGAAAAATAAAAGGGATAGAAAGACGAGGAGAAAAAATCGGAAGCTCTCGACATGGACATTCAAAGTTAGGAATATTTTTTTAGCTTAGGTCAACATTGAGGTCGCCAGAGGTCATCAAAGGTCAAATTTTACAGTTTTTGGACTTCGCGTCAAACAGACCCCATATACCCCGTGAACTATGATAGACTGAATGGACTCTAGACGCATATGTTCTTTAGAAACGGACAATTTGTATAATAATCTTGTAATGAGCTCATTTCATGTTTCCAAAACTCTTGAATAATGATAATATCGCCTAAATCAGTAACTTATTTGTCTTGGAATATATCGTATACTAAAACTTTCATACTAAAACATGTCAAAACATCTTAAGATTTTTAAGACATTTCGCGCAAAATAATCCATCGTGAAAATGGCTAGAATAGGATAATAGGCGAACCCAGGTAAAGTAAAAAAGTGGGTCACGAATGTGAATTGAAGTTTCAAGTAAACCAGTCACTGTTGACTAGTTAGTGTTATAATATCGGAACTATTCCTATCAAAAGGCCTCCCTTGTTTTGATCCTGGATACGCATATGATAAATTACAACATTAAAAACGACGTAATTATTTATGACCAGTATCTTATTTGCATTACTTGGTAGCAACATGCCTGCGGTTAACATTTTTATATTTGGCCTCCCTTTTTCGGTAACCTGGCATCACCTATGACAAACAATATGCCTTATAACTGTTGTGCCGATGTAAAAGTAACAAACCATTGCATTTATCCAGAACAAGCCATCAGAAAACGGTTGAATTACGCTTTTACTTTACCCCCAATTTATTGACCTGCACACTTCTATGATTTTTGGATTTTCACAAATCGTCATAATAGCCGTTTTCACGATGGCTTATTTTGCGCGAAATGTTTTAAAACATTGTAACGTGTTTTAAAATGTTTCAGTAGTAGCCGTCTTCACGATAGACAAATTGGCAATACATGTCTTAACCCTCGCTCGACGGTGCCGTAGGGCGAGGGTTAATTTTTTTCGCAAATTAGTCCATCGTGAAAGCGTCTACAACAAAAACATTTCAAAACATTTTAAAATGTTTTAAAACATTTCGCGCAAAATAAGCCATTGTGAAAACAGCTAAAATATAAATGTCCTACTCAATATCTGTCGATCTTTATTAGTTGCGCTAAAATCGATTGATAAACATGGCAGCTGTGTTGGATCAAAAATATCTCTATTTTTTGTAGTTTTGCTCCCTTATATTTGTTGAAACTAATTTATTTTAAAATGTACATTGTACATTGTTTTTAGGGGAATCGAACACCGTTGGATTTTGTTTTAATCGGACGCGTAGATCTCGAGATATCCGGGGGGCGGATCCACCACCTGCCACTAATAGGGGTAGCCAGGAGCCTGCCACTAACAGGGTTAAAACAAACATTGTAAAATTGCTTCGTCTCCCGCACAAAACACAATGACTAGTGACATTGCGATAGTTTAATATTTACTTATATAAAAGAAGCTGAGAATTCAAACAATGTTAAAACTTCAACTTGACTACATCCTATCGCGTTAGCCAGGGGCGGATCCAAGGGGGGGCAATCCAGCCATGCCCCCCCCCAAGCGAAAAAGGGTGGGTCCAACATATCTTTTGCCCCCCCAAGGACATCAGTGAATACCCACATTGTGAAATACGGACTGATTTGGTACTATTTGGTATTAACATGGTGAGTCTGGTACCCGAGGAAAGATAATCATTTATCGTTAAAATAGCTTTGAAGCAGTCAAAATCCAGCTATTCACAATACAAAACTGTAAAAAAGTTCGCGACGCTTCGCGGCATCACACAAGTTTCGCAATTGCTTAGACAAATTAGGAAAATGGGAAAAATTATTTCATTACGTGTATGGTAAAGGCTCTCCTTGACGGTAATTCCTGGCACCAGGGCCACTTCATACAATATTAACCCTCGCCTTACCGTTTTCCACCTTCGCCATACGGGGGGGGCTGACAGGAATTCCCTTTTAACTGTCCAAACAAAGCATCATAAGAGCAACGCGTAAGAACCAGCAATGCTGCCTGTCATGTGAGGATCTAACGGTATGCATTTTTGAGGTTGCAGTCATTGGGTGAACTTCCAGGTCAAGTTGAATGACTTAGACTCGAATCACGCAAGAATACGTTTTTTTTATACCGTCAGAAAACCTCAAATGGGAAATTAATTAAATGTACATAAAACTTGGCCCTTGACCAGTTTTGTCTCAGAAATACAGAAAATGTATTTATTTGTCGGTATCTGGTAAAAAAAGGTCCACAAAATTGATTAAAAAATGGCGTCATGAGTTTCGTTCACTTAGGGAGCCATCACTCAATCACAAATAGTTATTGCAAATCATTGCTTTAAAATTTGGTTAGGGTATTTCCCATATTTAGTTCTCTCACTTATCTTTTGGTTTTTCAAAATCTTTGTCAATTTTTTTTATTTCGTGATTCCCCCATTTTTTTCATTTTTTAGGGGTTAGAAACCCAAAATTTCGGAAATCCGAGTTGACCTTTCCTAATTAAAATAGCATTTTCGATCTTTGTCGCTTTCTGTTAGCAATTTGCTGCATATCTCTATTTTCTACGATTTTTACANCTACAAGTTAAGCATGGCCTGCCGAGCTCCGAAAAAGGCGACGCGGACATCGGCCCCCTTAAACACCTAAAGTGCCTAACATCAAAACCAAATGCGTATTTATAACATGGAAATTCACATTAAAAATGTTGCAAAGGCATGCACGCAGACAAAACGGATATACGTTTTTTCGTCATTTCAGCCGACCCCCTCAATAATTATCGGTGACGCCCTTGCGAGTTGGTATGAGATAAACGTTATTATTGATTACCTGCGTGTGTATATGCTACGGAAATGGTGTTCTGTGTGTTTAAGTGATTTTTCGCCGATTTTTACCCCATAAAACGGGAAAAAAATCCCTGATTTTTTTCCGAAAAAAAAAGTATTAAAAAAATAGAAAAAAAATATTTTTTTCGGAAAAAATCGTATCTTTTAATCTCTAATGCCAAATAAGGTGAAAAGCCCAAATCCGTGAAAAAAATGGGGTACCTTTTTGCCGGAAAAAGTTGGCCCCCCCAAACCGAGGGGCTGGATCCGCCCCTGACTGAGCTAGCCCAGATTATGTGAAGCAATGCTCAATTTATTCGAAATATTTGACAATTTGACCTGTTTTGACCTCTGGTGACCTCAATATTGACCTGATAAAAAATATTATAAGTATTTTCTCTAGTACTCGTCACTGCCTACCTTACTCCGTTTTCCGCTTCTCGCTACGTTACGTAGTTTTCAAGATCTCTGGGGGGCGGTTATCCCCCCCCGTCGGTTCGAAGTTGGCTCAGACCCCCGTCGGTGCGCGGCTTAAACGATGTAGCTTGTAAGGTTAACTTGTGTCAACCCGTGTCAGTTTGTATTTTAACTTCGGTGCGTATAAGTGAGTCCGATTTTCAGAGCATCAGATCACGTTTCTCTGTTAAAGGAAATAGTTCGCCTTCAACATGGGTTTTGAACTGAGATAGCAGTTTTGTAGCCCGTGCTGAAAAACTCTAACTGCAAGTTTTCTGGGCTGAAAGGGCTCTCCAGCCGAATATATTTGACTTTGTCGAAGGAATGTGGGCCATAAATAAAGAATGTCGAGAATGTGAGCCTTCTACACCTGGGCAGAGGCTATACAGTAATTTTACGCGACTACTTTCGAATATCTGATTGGCTGAGCCATGTTTGACGTTGCGGAGAGTACGCATATAGTTTTGATAAAATTAACAATGTACGTCCTTCTGTCCTGAATAGGCGCGATGTACGGCTATTTTTGACATTATGAAAAGAAGTTGCATTTCAAAATATAGTCAAATCGTGTTAGAAAAAAACAATCCAATGTGAAATACTTCCTTTAAGTTATATGGTTTAATATTATCTTTGTGGTAGGTCAGACAAATGCAGTTATTAGATGCCGAGAGACGGGACATAGCACACCAATGCCCATTGGCGATGTGTGGCACTGAATGTGTCAAGAGACGAGGTATGCCGGCGCATCAGCTGCTGTTTCCGTAAGTTATCTGCGCCTTACCTGAACGAGCCATAGCTGGCGTCTGAGTCTCCGTGGCACGTGTCGATGGTGGCGCGGCCGCGGCGCGGAAGGCGAATCCGCCGCAGGTGGTGACGGGAACGGAGCGCGGCGGCGACTGAGACTGAGGAGACCGAGACTGAGGCGGCGGCGGTGGAGGCGCGACAGAGAGCGGCCGACTAACGGTGCCGTAGCCAACCTGTCGGCAGCCGTCCGCTGCCACTNGCATCATAGAGCAACGCGGTAAGAACCAGCATGTTGCCTGTCATGTGAGGAATCTAACGGTAAGCAATTTTAAGGTTTCAGTCATTGGGTGAACTTCCAGGTCAAGTGAATTGACTTAGACTCGATCACGTCAAGAATAGCGTTTTTTCTCCGTCAGAAAACCTCAAAATGAGAAATTAATAATAAATGTAAATAAAATGCTTGGCCCTTGACCAGTTTTGTCTCAGAAATACAGAAAATAAATTTATTTTTCGGTATCTGGTCAAAATAAGACCAAAAAAGTGATTAAAAATGACGTCATGAGTTTCGTACACTTAGGGAGTCATCACTCAATCACAAATGGTGATTGCAAGTCATTGCTTTAAAATTTGTTTTGGGTATTTCCCATATTTAGTTCTCTCATTTATCTTTTGGTTTTTCAAAATCTTTCACAATTTTTTTTTAGTGATTCACCCATTTTTTCAGTTTTTAGGGGTAAGAAACCCAAAATTTCGAAAATCCGAGTTGGCCTGTCCTAATTAAAATGGCATGTTCGATCTTTGACGCTTTCTGTTAGCAATTTGCTGCAAATCTCTATTTTCTACGATTTTTACAATATAGTTACCGTTTTCTTCCACCTAACTATAATCGTCCACTAAACGTCATTTTCTCCAAAATGACTGAACTATATTACAGTGAAATTCTGCTAGCTACGTATATATTGTTGTCAACTCAGCTAGTGAAATTCCAGCCAAGATGCCGCCCGCATCGAAGTAAAAGTCGATTTTCAGAAAAAAGACATCAGGAGGCAGCTGTCAAGGCCCCCCTGACGGCGAGGGTTAATTTTGCAAGCTGGCTTTACTAAAGTTAAGATGGTGCGAGTTTTCCGAAAAAGGCGACGCCGAACGATAATGACGTGGACATCGGCCCCTAAACAACCTTAAGTAACACGTAAAATCAAACGCAAATGCGTATTTTAAACAATGGAAATACCACATTAAAAATGTTGCAAGGCCGTGCACGCAAGACAAAAACGGATATACGGTTTTTTCGTTAACTTTTCATCGCGACCTCCCCCTCAAATAATTATCGGTGACGCCCTTGCGGAGTTGGTATGAGAATAAACGTTATTAATTTGGAATTACCTACGTGTGTATATGCTACGGAAATGGTGTTCTGTGTGTTTTAAAGTGATTTTCCCCGATTTTCTACCAAAAAAAAAAAAAAAAATCCCGATTTTTTCCCCGATTTTTTTTTCCGAAAAAACTTTTTTTTCGAAAAAAGTATTAAAAAATAAAATAAAAATGCATTTTTTCGGGAAAAAATTGTATTTTTTTAATCTCTAATGCCAAATAAGGTGAAAAGCCCAATACCGTGAAGAAAAAAATGGGGGTACCTTTTTGCCGGAAAAAGTTGCCCCCCCCCCAAACCGAGGGGCTGGATCTGCCCCTGCCTGCCATATGACATCACTTTAAAAATTTATAGTTTGTTTTTAAAGCGCTTCATTGGAAGCTTTAGAATGCCGCCTTGCGCGTCTCGCTGCGATCATTGGTTACGGGTATAACGAGGGCAATGGGGCAAAATTCCCCCCGGTCAATGATGTTCGGCTGAGATCCCGGTCAATGCTGGGATAATTGTATGTTGATTGAGGCTCACGTGAACGTCGGCCGCCGCCCCCTCCCCCCAACCCCCGCCACCCCTGCAACACCACTTCCGACACCTATGTTTGCATCAGATTTTATCAGAGGTGCAAATCAAATACAATTATAAATCTGACTTACTTTGACTTGTGTCCATCCATGAAAGCATCTTCACTGTCAGCAACACCACCAGGCTGAGGCGGCGAGGGACCAGCACCATTGCAAAAGCGCCGCATCCGTCGAATAATAAAACGCCATTATCGTTCTCATAAGCACATCCCCAGTATCAGTTATCACCGATCATCACAAGCACGCACACCGCGCAACTGACGCAAACATGGCAACGCCACCTCGTCAACTGTGTGTTTCCCGCCGGCTGCCCCCCCCCCCCCCCCCCTCGAGCGGTAGCTTCGCCGCTTGATCGCTGAGGGTCGAGCCGGGGGCTCGGCTTCCCTGCGGCGAATCACAGGCCAAGAAAGGCTGGGACTGAGTCGTTCGCGCCGCCGCCGCCGCCGTCTCAGGCCGATCTGACCGTGGGAACCGCCCGGGGCAGTGTATGATCCCCGTCCGTGACAGGTGTTCGATCGTTGGAACCCGACCGGTCGCGAGTGTCGGCCTTGTTATAGAGCCTTCGTCGGCCTGCTCTCCCACGGGAATAACGAAAGCGAAATATATCTTAGCCACCCAGGCCAGGGGCCCGGACACCAAGTACAGCGTCAGCTACAAAAGCCAACATTACAGAGAAGCCGATGGAGGTAGTGGTGCAGCCCACCCCCCCCCCCCCCCCCCCCCCCCCCCCCCACCCCCCGCCCCGCCCTGGGGCGGACTCCAGAGGCGTGGCAACGCCGCTGGCGAGCCCCCTCTAAATTTGAAATGTGCGCCCTCAATTATTACGTCATCACAACTCAGGTTGTGCCGGAGGCGCCAGTCTGGGCCCGCAGACTCCCCAAACCCATGAGAGGGCGCCCCTTTACCCCAAACCTACATGCATGGCACACCCCTTACCCCAAAACCCATGGCATGGCAACCCCTGTACCCCAAAACACCATGGGTGGCAACCCCTTACCCGCAAACCCATGGAGGCAGACCCCTTTACCCCAAACCATGGAGTGGCAACACCGTTACCCCAAACCGGATGAGGGCAGACCCTACCCACCCATGGAGGCAACCCCTACCCCAAACCCATGGAGGCAACCCTTACCCGCAAAACCCATGGAGGGCACCCCTACCCAAAGCAATGGAGGGCGGCCCCCTTACCCCAAACCCATGGAGGGCAGCCCCCTTTACCCCGGAACTCCAGGAGGCGCCCCTTATACCCCAAACCCAGTGAGAGGGGCCCCTTACCCAAAGAGCCCGCATGAGGGCAGACCCCTTACCTCCAAACCCATGGGGCAAGCCCCTGTACCCCAAACCCATGGAGGGGCAACCCCTTACCCCAGAAACCATTGGAGGGGCCGCCCCTCGTTACCCCAAAACCATGGAGGGCGCCCGCCTTACCCCAAACGCCATGGGGGATCGCCCTACCCCAAACCCATGGGGGGCGCCCCCTGTGAACCCCAAACCCCATTGGGAGGGGCGCCCCATCTGTACCCCAAACCCATGGAGGGCCGGCCCTCTTACCCCAAACACCATGGGAGGGCAACCCCTTACACCCCAAACCCATGGAGGGCAACCCCTTACCACAAACCCGATCGCAATGCACCCCAACCCCAACCCAATGGGAGGCGCAAACCCCTGTACCCCAAAGCCCATGGGCAGCGGGCAACCCTTACCGCTCATAACCATGGAGGGCGCTCCCCTTGCCCCTAAACCCATGGAGGGCGCCCCCTACCCCCAAACCCATTGCATTGACAACCCTACCCAAACCCATGGGAGGGCCAACCCCTTACCCCAAGACCATGGGAGGTGGCAACCCCTTACCCCAAACCCATGGAGGGCAACCCCTTACCACAAACATGGAGAGGGCAACCCCTTACCCCAAGAGACCTCATAGACAATGCAAACCCTTACCCCAAACCATGGAGGAGCAACCCCTTACCCATAACCAGTGCAATGGCAAACCCTTACCTCCAACCATGGGCAACCCCTTATCCCAAACCCATGCATGGCAACCCTTAACCCCAAACCCAATGCATGGCAAATCCCCGTACCACCAAACCCATGCATGGCAACCCCTTACCTCCAATAATGCCCATGGCATGGCAACCCCTTAGCCCCAACCCATGGAGCAACCCCTTACCCCAAACACATGCAATGGCACAACCCCTACCTCAAACCCATGGAGGGCAAACCCCTTATGCCCATACCCGAGCATGGCAACCCTTTACCCCCTAACCCTGCATGGCAACCCCTATACACCCAGAACCCATGGAGGGGCTAACCTTACCCCAAACCCATGCATGTGCATGACCCCTTAGCCCCAAACCATGGAGAGGCAACCCTACCCCCAACCTCATGCATTGGCAACGCCCTTACCGCCCAAACCCAGGAATGCAACCCCTTACCCAACCCAGGCGAATGGCAACCCCTTACCCCAAAACCCATGCATGCAAAACCACTACCGCCAAAACCCATGCATGGCAACCCCTTACCCCCAAACCATGCATGGCAACCCCTTACCCCAAACCCATGCATGGCAACCCCTTACCCCAAACCCATGGAGGCCCCCATGCCCATGGTGGGCGCCCCGAAACCCATATGGAGGCCCCCCAAAACTCATGGAGGGCGCCCCAAACCCATGGGGAGCGCCCCCAAAACCATGGAACCATGAAGTAGCAACTTGTTATATTTTTTATTCAGGTCAATATTGAGATCACCAATAGTCATCAAAGTTCAAACTTCCCAGGTTCATGAATTTGCTCCAGAAACCACGAAATATGTCGGGAACTATAAGCTAGAAGCTACAGCTGGAAGAACACAAAAAAGCGTAACAAATTCAATCGTCATTGGTGTATTAAAATTGTTGCTCAGGTTAATAAATTATGATTCAGAGGTCACCAAAGGTCATGATGGCATTTTTTCCCATTTTTCGTGAAAACGTTTTATCCGTTGAGCATGCATAGAAGAATAATTTTAACACCATCGCGTTTGCCTCGTCAACCACTCTTCGAAATATATTGACTGTGATCTGGTTTGATCAAATTCCAAATTTGACCTCAGGCCAAGGTCATTTGGTGACCCATGTATATCATGTTGCATTTGGGGTGATGCAGCTTGATAAGACAAAGACAGTGGTGCCATTTGCACGTGTTTATCTTCATTCTATCAATAGTTATTGACACATAAGTGCTGGTGACCTCAGCTGACCTCAGCTGACCTTGCAGAGATAACTGAGTAATAAATACACCTGTATCATCAATAATGAGATAAAATAACATGTTTCAAAGAAAATTGACATGATCGAATATAGGAGCATTGGTATATGTTCCACGATCGAAATATTGATACCAATTTGCTAGCATATCGTTGGCGCCGGCCAACTAGCATTTCGATCAGTAACAAGCCGAGCGCGCTTGAATTAGTGGCAACCCGATAACGAGAGCCTCAGGTGGCATTTGTTTTGACGGTTTGTCAACCATAATATGATCAGTATTGGGCTGTTTATTGTCTTAGGTGCGCCCCGACCACGCGTACGATAATCACTCTCGGTAGTCCTTTGATTATATAGCACGGTTCATTTTAATACCAAACCAAAACACAAAATAAGACGCCAAAAGAAGTTATAAGTTGAAAGATATAAACTTAACAGGGCTCCAGATTTTTGATTTGATCGTATCCTCAATAATATCGGACCAATATCTATGGACATAATTACAACAAAAAGTTTTGACATTCCAAAACAGTAGGCATGCACTTTAAGCGATGTTAATTTTAGTTCAACTCACTGATATCCCATATTTTGCAATCAGCTGTAAGCGTTACCAAAGTTAATTTGCAAATCATAATGCAAATATCACTTCCAGAAGGGTTAGGTATGTCAGATTGCGCACATTTTTACTTTAATGCTGTTTTACCAAATAGTTATACCATGCTGCGACACGCCGTCTCGTTCAAGTTATATCAGATTTCTATCAGATTCTGATATAAATTCTGATATTCATTACTATCCGATTTCCGCCCCCAGGGCAGAGGTCCGGTGTCAGTCAGCGCTACGTTCTCCCTCCCCTCTACCGTGGCCATCTAGGTCGCGTCTCTGACCGGTCGGTCACGCTCCGTGACCTTGCAAGGTCACAATCTGTAAATTAACAGCGTGACGACTGGCCGCACCTGTGCACAGCTGGCGCCTGGGCGAATCCAAAATCGGCCACATTCATTCACTGTCGAATCGGCCTGCAAATGCATCAAGCAGTTGGTATTGGTAGTGTTTTGTTCTAACCTTTCACACCGCTCACCTTTCACACCTTTCACACCGCTCGCTATCGACAGGTGACTGAATGAAAAAACTCCCCACTCCCCACTCAGAAGATCACCACACGCGACGGGCCCGCGCCGTGTCCAGTAGGAGCACTGAGGTGATATTCGACCCCGGCGCAGACCGGGGGACGCGGACAGACGGGCAATGCAGACCCATCTCCGATGGCGGTCATTGGAGCAGTGGGCGGCGCTCCGAGTCGGGCTGGCAGGGGCGGCTGAGGTCCAGTTCTCTCTCGTCACGCGGCCTCAGTCGAGACATGGGTGTTCTGTTCTGTTCTGTTCTGTTCTGTTCTGTCCAGCGGAGACAAACCTGACACCACGGGCATCAATACTCCTGAAACCGACCAGCACCAGGGTTCCGTGTTGTGTTATTAGCGAATGTAAATGAGGCGTACGGAAACGTGTCATCTGTTGGTGACGAAGCTTTGTTTTGGCGCGGGCACCTATTGCCTTTTGTCTTTGTTAAACGTTGTCAATGTTCGTCAACCCGGCATTGACTGGGTTCTCAGCTGAACACCAATTGACCTTAGGGAGGGGGCGTTTGAACCCCCCCCCCACCCCCCCCACGCCGACCCACCCCCCCCCCCCACCCTCTTCCCCATGGTTATCTTCCGAACAAATGATTTCAGCGAGATGCTCAAGGCGTCATTCGAAAGTGCTCAATGAAAAGAATCTAAGCCATGCTTACAAATCTCAAATTGAGTCACATGTCAGGTCACGGTCAGGTCAAAGAAGGTCAAAAGCGAGGTATTTGAGTTTATGGGCCATACATTCCATACAAAGCCTTCGATTGCGAGCATAATCACCCAAAGTGTGCTCTCAAATGTATAATACACATGCAACACGAGCTGAGAGGAGATTGTTGGCAACGTTAAGGTTACGGTCAGGTCACAAATGGTCACTGTACAAATTGTCTACGAAAGTCGTGCAACACATGTTTTATGTATTATTGTATGCGCATAATTCGATAGTGATACTCATTTTATCACCTAACTTCTACCCTACATGAAGCTAGTACCTATCAAGCAAAGTTCAGGGTCAGATCATATAAGGTCAAAATGTGAAATTGTTTATTTTTTTCTAAACGATTTTTGTATTATAAAAAATCCAAAGCTGCCATTTATTTTGTATGCATATGGCTTATAAAAGGCAAAAACGTTATTTCAAAATCTGACGTCATGAATTAAGTTAAAGCTACTTAAGATTCCATAAGTCAGTAAAATAGTGAAATAATTTTGAAGTTTGGTGCGATAGTTGCCTACATATAGCCCTTTTTCGTATATTCCGGTGTTTTTGAACATCATTAATAAAATATAAAAATGGGGTCATTTAAAAAAAAAAATGTATATTGAGTGATCAAAACCTAGCAGTTGTTAAAAACCGAGATAGCCATGTTGTAACAATTGCTATTTGCTATCAGTTAACATTTTTGGATTACATTTTGCACAAAATATCGCATTCATACGGGCAGTTAAAGTTAAGCTGATTTTTTTCTGTCAAACTCCTATGTAGTGACGTCAGTAAATACTAAATTCGCTATAGCTAAAACAGAAACTGACGAAATTGCTTTATTTATGCACAGAAGACACAAAATCGACTGGTAAAAGAAAGTACAGAAGTTTCACGTTGCTAGCGCTATCTGCTTTTATTATTCTTGAAAAAATCATCAGGGCGTTAAACACCCACCCGTCAGGGCGTTAAACACCACCCTCCAATATACCGGGTAAAGGTGGTGTTCACAAAGACTGCGTATATTGATTATATTACCTGATCTGTGATCTCCACTCTTGAAATAGACTCCAGTTCAAGGACGCGAAACTTTATAAATCGCTACCCCCCTCAATGCTGCCTGGCCCCCCAATGGTGCCACCCCCAATAGTTTCTGAAAGTGTGCCCTTCCAAAAATTTCAAGACGTTCCAAGTACCTATTCTGTTTTGAATTTTGTGTATTTCATCACATCAAGATGTGATTCCATCTGAGGAATTTTTGTTTTTATCTTACGCATAGTTCTAAAAATACTTCGGATATAAGTAAGTAGGTGGTATACCTACTAGTATTGTGATTCCATCTGCAACTGCTTTTTGATTATGATATAGGTAATGCATATGCAGGTAGGAAGGATTGTCTTCTGCTAATAAGTCCCTGTCCGTAGATACAAGGTTAATGCGTTCAGGCTAGCGAATAGCTGAGGGGATTTTTTGTTTTTGTAGTCCGAATGTTTTGTATGGATGGCTTTCCGAGGTCAGGACCCACGCTAAGCAGAGCTTGTTGCGCTGATCCTGACCTCACCACCCGATCGCGCAATTCCTGTTGGTCGGCAGAATTTATAGACGAAAGTTTTACGTGCCCGACATACCTGGACACGGTCCGCCCCGCTCACGGACGTCGCCTGACCTTGAGTGCGACCGCGTGTGTGACCTTGAGTGTGACCTTGAGCATGAACAATTAGTCATCAGGGCGCTTTATTTCAAATGTGTTCAATGGAATTCGCTGTAAATGTATTGCTTGCCTACTGCCTAAAATAGGGCTGATAGTTACTGCGGTCGTTTTGGCTCACTGGTAGTGCAGTATCCTATATATCCTATATATCCTATATATATCCTATCTATCCAACATCCGTTCTAAAATGATACGTTTGCAACGGAGGAACATCGAGAGGATGGAGCCATCAAAGGGCATCGGGATTGGGGGCCATGGCCCCTTCAGGAGGTTAACCAGGGTCGGCCTGAGGGGGTCATTTGCCCAGGCTGACCTAACGAGCCCTCGGTCAGCCTAAGCGGGCCTCGTTAGATTGAAGGGAGGCTCGGTCATCCTGAGCACTGGTTGGATCCTGGGGGCATTTAGGCATGCCCCCCCCCAAAGGCCTAAAGTCGCCTGGTGCCCCCCCCCCCCCCCAAAAAAAAAAAAAAAAAACGATCAAGCCTCATAACAAAAAGCGATCTGTAATAATGTTAATGGTTTGTCTCTGTTCCATAACTATTAAGTTTCAATGAAACAACAACAGTCCAATATTACAAATAAACAGAAAGAATGCAGTTGTCCAGGAATAAAACGCAAAACTTTCCCGCCGTCCGCGGCGCAATAAATACCGAATATAAATATGGGGTACAAAATCGTGGCCGTTTTCCCATCGCCATTTTTATTGCTTGCTACTTTCTTATATTATTGTGCTAAATAGTATCGTTTAACAACTATTTACACCACTTTAAACGCACAATAAATTCTTTAGATTACCGCATTATATTATACACAATGTGACGCGATTATGAGAAGCATATCCAGCGTCAGGCTGTTAAGAAGTCGATTCATGATAGATAAATGGGCGCAAGAAAATACCATTTCAAGTTTGCTCCGGGGCCGAAAAGGCCATTTTGCACAAAAGTGTTTTACCTTATGCCCCTGGACAGGTCGTAGGGGCCCCTGGCTAGACCGAAAGGGGCCTGGTCGAGTGAGAAGGGCCCTAAACATGCTGAATGGGACCCTAGCCAGGACAGAGTGGCCCCTCAGGTCACGAGGCACGGGGCCACTTTGATTCTGGCCAGATTGATCCGGCGCACCAAAAACCGTTTTTACCACCCTGATCCAGGCAAAACTATCTCAAAATTTTTGCGCCGCTACGCGCGCAATTATTAAGACTTGTAGCATGGTCGTGGACCTAAATAATATTCCAGCTTAGGTATGCTTATTCCAAATTAGTGTCAATGGTTCTTGATTTTTCAATATAGCTAATCCAGCTCAAAAATGGTATGCCCATGCCATACATGCCATACTGCATCCTTCCATCCTTCTAAGGTGGGTTTTCATCCGTTTTGTTTGCCCTTTCAACGCTTGGGAAAGGTTCGCCAACACCACTGGGAGCAGGGCGCATCCGGGGCGCATCCCCCACCCCACAGGAATTTTGGGCATCAAATTACAATAATGCCCCACCACGCGTTCCTGTACTGAGCGTGAAACAATATCTTGATAGAAAAACTAGGAAGTTTACATTTTGCGGGTAAAGATAACAATTTATCGTAAAAATGCCCTTGCTGCAGTCAAATCCAGTCAAATAAACTCGACAATTCGCCCGCTTCGCGGCAAGTTCGCAATCGCATATTACTTGAATTGCAAATTAATTTCATTCAGCGTCTTGCAGAGGCCAATCGCCTAGCTTTGGTTTTTCAGGCAAAACCCGTACAATTTCGCCCGCTTTGCGGCGCTAAAATAACTTTATAACCATAGAAAAAAGCTACCTAATATAACATGGAAATCCGAATGTGTCTTGCAGAAACCAACCCCTATAATTCTGTTTATTAGCAAACCTGTTAAAATTTCGCGCGCTTCTGCGCTGAAAACTTTATTACATAACAGTAGAAGAAGTATCTATTATAACCATGAAATCCATGTTAAATGCTGCAAAAGCTATAATACGCACATATTTTTGGTCGTCATTTCAGCCCAACACCCCGGAAAATTGTCGGCAACGCCCTTACAAATGAGTATGATAAAACGTATTATTTCCATAAGTGTACCTATATTCTAACATAATTTGCTACGGAATATCGTGTTTGTTAGTTTTTCCCCTCTAAAACATGAATTGTGGTAACTCAAATACCAAAATAAAGTGAACGGCCCAGATCCGATGAGAAAAAAAAATCGGGGGTACCTTTTGCCAAAAAAAAAGCCCAACCCAAAGCCGACGCATGGAATCCGCCAGGATCCTGAGGGTACTCCGTCGACTTGAGAGTCTTCATCTGCCAAAGGGTCCCAGTTCGCCTGAGAGCAATTGTCGGCCTGAGGGTACCCTTGCCGGCCAAGAGGGGCTCGGCTTTCGTCAACTAGGGTGACCCTCGGTCGGCTTGAGGGAACCTTAGCCGGCTTGAGGGGACTGAGTCTGAGTAGCTCTTCTTCGGCCTGAGAGACCCGTTGTCTGCCTCAGGGGCCTCTGTTGGGCTGGAGGGCCCTCCGTCGGCCTGGATGGAAACTCGGTCGGCCAGAGGGGCCGACCGATCGACTTAATTGACCCTCGATCGGCTTAAGGTAACCTTAGCCGGCTTGAGGTAGCCTTATTCGGCCTGAGAAGCTTTTGTTCGGCCTGGGGACTCTTTGTCGGCTCGGCCCGATGGGTCCTTTGTCAGCCTGAAGGGCCCTTTGTCGGCCTGAGGGCCTCTATCAGCCTTAGAGGGCTCTCAGTCAGCTGAAAGGACCCTCGTTGCGCTTAAGGAGCCCTTGGCCGACAGGAGACTCTTTTGGGCTTGACGTGCCATTCGTCAGCTTGAGAAGGTCCTGTTTTGCCTGAGGTGCCCTCGGTCAGCTTGAGGAGGCCTTCGGTCGTCCTGGGCAAGGCTCTATGTCCTGGGGGTCTTCAGTCGGCCTGACTGGCCCTCGGAGTGAGGGACGTAGGATTCACTTCCAAGGCATCTCCCTGAAATATTGAGAGTTTGGTGCCATTTCCACCCAAGCGAAGTCTGTGTAATATGGTTGCTCGTTAAGTGTTCTCAGGACACGCTACCAAAAAATAATCTTCGTTTTACGGGAACAAAAACAATATTACACTGTGTAAATAAATGGCCATCTGCATTTGCAAGCTTGTGCTGCTACCCATAGCAAGGATTTATAAGTTCTAGTTTCCAGATCTCTCACCAGAGTTTCATTGTCGGCGTTACGTTGTGACAGCACATATATAAATATAAAATAAGTAACACTGGGTGGGAATCTGGATGATCGTTACATGTATATGTCTTATGACAACAGTATACGTGCTTAGAATATGCGCCTTAAAACCGTGACCCACATTATCCCGAGTGTTGAGCTGGAAGTTGGAACGGTTGAAAGTGTCAAGCCGTAGAAAAACGTCGATATAAAGTCATTACTGCACTGAAATGATTGTGAATATGTTGCTAGTAAATCAAGTATGTATATTTAAGAAGTGTTTCACTTAGTTACGAAGGATTAAGAATAAGATACTTTCACCGCACCCCGCTGGGGTATTCAGCCAAACACGCCCCGCTGGGGAGGGGGGGGGGGATTCTGCCCCTCCACCCCTGTTATCTTCCGAAAGCAATAACCGCATCGAGACGAACACCACATCGAGGCGGCAATCGAAAGCTCTCAATGATACACATATAAAGCATGCACGAAATTTTTAGAATACAGTCACATGTCACATTAAAAAATAAAAATGTCAGGTCACGGCCAGGTGACAAAATTGAGATATTTGAATTGTGGGCCATCCATGCCATCCCAATCCTTAGAATACGACTATTATCTCGCACAGTGCTCCCAAAGGTATGCATCTCCCGCATGAACAAAAGTGAAATTGTAAGTAAAGGTCATGATCAAGGTCAGGTCAAAAAAGGTATCGATTGTCAAGACTCAAGAGGTCTACAAAAGTCATGCGGTATATGTTTCATGGGCTACACGTACACGCTTACACGTATAATTCGATGGAGGCAGTCGTCTTCACATCCTAACCCCTTATATTCGCTTTCGGGTCAATATCAGGTCACATGAAGTCAAAATTTAAAATGTATTTATATAAATAAAAAGGCATGTTTCTAGATAGGTTGGTCACCAAAATACAACGATCGCATTTATTTGTCAGTATCTGATCTGGTCACTAAAAGACTAAAAATGTAACTTCAAACAATGACGTCATGAGTCACATTATATGCTTAGGGAGCCATAACTCAGATAAGGAGGTACTTGTGGAGTCATAACTCAGGTAAAAATAAAAAATATTGCTATAAACTTTGGTTTAAGTATCTTCCATACTTGGATATTCGATAAATGCGTTCCTGGTTTTAGGAATACCTATATTCAAGTAAAATATGTTGTGGAATTTTTCGGCATCAAATGTGTTATGTGGTCAAAACACAATACCTATTTAAAGAATCTAAGATTGTCATGTGGAAGGGAATATGACTTCCTTTTCTCTCACGTTTGTTTTATTTGCAATTTGCATCCCAGCACGATTTTCAAAGATATTGCAAACATTTGTCCCTTTTCCACCAAAAATGGCATGAGATGGAGACTGGATCTAATTAAAACATCATTTCTCCCAAAGTACTACATCGATTTCATTGAAATATGATGAGAAACAAATGAAGGGACGTGTCTCCCCCCCCCCCCTTTGGCGCCGCCCATGACCGCGCAATTAGCTCTCCACATTTTTGTATTATTATTATTCTCCAAAACTTCCTAATGCATCATAACTGAGCAGCATGTGACTTAAAAATAACAATTTTCGCTAGCCTTTAATTGTCACCACCAAAGAATACGTGAACTCAAAACGCTAACTACCTAGACATACATATATTGTCATGCTTCAACTGATATTTGATAATGAACATAGACCATCGTGATATCATGACATTATAGACCACCGTGACATAGACCATCGCTGTGAATAAATATCTCGCCATCATTACACCTTCTCCATCTCTCTACCGTGCCGTGTGTAGCAGCCACCGCGCCACGCCCCCTCACACGCAGACACAACAGCTCCCAGCAGGGGGGGAGGACAGGGGAGGGTCCGGGCGGCGCGACAGTGGGGCCGGCGGCGTGCCACAACACCGTATATGGCGCGGACGCCGACGACCGGCGGCGCAGCGCGAGACACACGGATCACACGGGCGATAGGTGGACACGGCCGCCCAGATAGCGCAGTTCCGGACAGACTAATGTCAGCCATGCTGATGATATGGCATTCTTTGAACACAGTACGGGTTTTTAGAAACTGGGGCTCATATTTCTTCACAATCGATTTAGCACAAATACCTACATTCAATTTTTGTATACTTTGTGAGTGCTTCTGCGAAATAGGATTTGTGAGTTTATACTTATTTGAGTAGATACGGAATATTAGTTATTGCATTTCTCGTGACATGATTCTCATCCATACCTACCTAATTTGCTATCGTTCTAAAAATACATTAGTTGTTATCAGTGGTGGAACTTTAATGAAATCAGTCGGGGGCCCTGAAATCGGTCGGGGGGCCACTAATGTTAATTTAATTAGATTTTAATTCAACTCCATTCACTGGCGGATCCAGGGGGCATCAGGGGCAAATGCTTCCCCCCAAGCCACCTGAAATTGGCGCAAATTTACACATTTTCTGATCTAGAAGGAGATCTACGCAACTTTTACATTTGACTAAAGAAAGTTTATCTTAAAACGTCTAGCAATGCATAAGAGATCATTTTTTGTATTTTGATCATTTTTTCGGGGTGATGCCCCCCATAGCGCCAAAAACTAAATCCTGGATCCGCCAGTGACTCCATTCTTGTCACGCAACGCCATATAGGCCTAATGTTAAAATTCAAAAATAATTTTTGTGGGGGTTCGGGCCCTCCCCAAGAGATATAAAGTTCCGCCCCTTGTTTGTTATGTTTTAATCATATATAGTTGTAAGGTCTAATTTATTCAAATCATTTAAAGACTTGTTTTCCCCCTTTTCTACCAATAGGCATATATATAATATATATGATATATAATATATAATTATATATAATATATATATATATATATATATATATATAGCGAACGATAAATACCCTCCCTTTTGCTATTCTACCTAGATCTTTAGCAGCAAATGATACATACACATTGAAATAGTAACTGTCTTTAACAATCTTTAGCGTTTCTATTAACACCCTGTGTTAGTCGAGACATTTTGGTGATGGTTCTACTACTACACGGTGGTAGCATGACAGGGTCAACTCTTTCTGACGGTTATCTGCCCATCTCTCCATGAACAGAAAATGTCCGTGATTCACGACTCATTAACAGGAACGGGAAAATCAAGATGAGTTATTCCTTGAAAGAAGTCCTTGAATTGAAAGTATTGAAAAAAGTGTATATCTTTACCGATACCAACTAAACTAAATTACATGTAGCTGCAAATGTACTAGCTAAGTAATATTAACATAAACTAATTAAAGTATTTGTGTTTTGCCCCTGTTTCTTTTTATCACGCAGAAGAATGACACCTCCCAGTTCGGCTGCCGTCGATGTACGTTGTCACCGACAGCTGCTACTGCACACATCCCGATTCCCGTCTGATGCGGCCGGCGCTCCGTTGTGTTGTTCTGTGCCGGATAAGGGGCCGGGGTGGTGTGGAGGGGGGAGGGGGACGATAGCGTGTGCCGGTCTCCACATCGCCGTATATGGCGCGAAGGGTCGGGCGGCAGGGCAAGCGTGCTCAGCCACCGCCCGTGAGCCAGCCAATGATATGGTAGGCACTGCCACATATAGGGGCGAGCGGGCAGGGGGGGGGCTGGGTGAGCGGATATAGGGAGGAAGCGGGCCGTGGCACGAGACATAGGGAGGGGCGTGGCACGAGAAATAGGAGCGGGAGGGGGCGTGGCGTGAGACATAGGAAGGGAAGGGGGCGTGGCCGGTGGCGCGAGACACGCTTCATGGGGAGGAGATGGGAGGGAGGGGAGGTAAACAAAACACCAACATCGTCAAACAACGACCTCAATCAAAATGTGTCATCATGTTTGCAAATGTCAATCACTAGACCCCAAATGTCTCCATGAAATAAAATGTCCCCGAAACAAATTGGCGACACTAAAAAGGCCATCGTTGGTTGCCAAATTGATTTTGCGATTTAATTACATTGTTTAATTGTTTGTCGTTTGTTTGGGGACATGATTATTTATTTTTTTGCAATGATAATATAAACCATAGTGTTGTATACAGCCAGATACAAAGTGACGCAAAGATTGTAGGGCTGACAATTTATTTTGCGCAATTAATACAAATTTGAAGAAAAAAATCAAAAACAGTACTACTAGGCCGTCATAGGGGGCCAAGTTGAACTGCTAATTTGCTTTTCTTGTTAATTAAATGTCTGTCAAATGTATAGGATCGACAGTCATTTTATCGAAACAAGCAGGATTCAAAATATATGAAATATGTTTGCATTCCATTGCATAAGAAAACAATAAGGAAAAAGCCCGCGTTTGATGAGATTCAAAAGTACTTGCAAGCAGCTTGCAAGTACCAGTCTTTGAAAGTGTGGAACGATGATCAACTTGAACTTGAAATATATTTTGTTAGGAATATTTCTATGCAAAATATGATGAATTTACAATATATTTTTGCCTCGTCTATCGACTTCAAGTCATAACTCCATTTGTATGGGAGAAGGTGATTACGTCCCTTTACAAGAAAGATTTACTCCCACATGTTCCCACAAAACTCATACTCCCATAAATCTCACCCTATTTTATCGGCCTGGCCAAATACAACGAGTTTTCGTGGATTTAGGCACCCTTTTTGTGGACCTTTGGGTCCCCTGATCAAAAAATGAAAATATGCCCCTCTTAAAGTATGATGGGCCAAATATATGCTAGCTTGTAATTTTAAGAGCAATCTTCTAGTGCGAAAGCTCTCTGGCGACTATTGATAATAATATTTCCCAGATGTGTATTGGCGACTTTGGAATATTCAGCAACTAAAAGTGATTCTGGGAAACTGAAGTACATGCGCTAAATTCAGAAAAAATATGTTCTACAGACTAGTGTCAACAACTCCACATGACCAATGGAGTAGGCAACACTCCCTTTAAAAGAAAAGATTTACTCCCACATGTTCCCACAAAAACTCATACTCCCATTAAAACTCACCCTTTTGGTCGGCCTGGCCAAAATACAACGGAGTTTCGTGACCTAGGGCCCCCTTTTGTGATCAACCTTGGGCCCCCTGATCAAAAAAATGAAAAATAGCCCCTCTAAAGTTATGACAGCCAAATCTGTAATTTAGGTTAATAATAATTGTACTATTTAGCCCTCTGATCAGAATGGATTACTCCCCCCCCCCCCCGGAGTATTCCGAGTACGCCACTGTCTCAGGGTGGGTCGAGAAGTAATTTAGATCTTGGGAATATAAGTGAAAATCCTACCGAGGAGCTTTCCTGTCTTTGCATGTCGCACTCTCAGACCCTCAGCGGGCCACTCTCAGGCCCACAGTGGACCCTCAGCGGGCCACGAACGTTTGACCAGGATGGGGAGGTGGAGGCGGTGAAAACTTCCAGTCAGGTTGGAGAGATAACAAACATAAGCCGATGGCTACGTCGGTTTACGCTTCGATGACTATAGTGATTCAATAACTCAACTAAAAATAAACTGAATAAACTCAACAAATCAATATTTGGAGAACTCAATAGTGGGATAGATAGGCGTTAGGAACGGGGCCGGTTCCGTGAGCCAGGGGTCCACTTGAGGTCACATGGTCAGACTATGGATTTTTCGTTACAACTTGCAAAATGAAGAATAAGTGACACAGCAAAAGGCAGCTGCCAAGACGAGAAGACCTCACATCTGCAAATAAATATTAAATTTAAGCCATAGGAGATAGGTACAATTTATAATAAAAACGATTACATGATGATGAATAGATAATTGATGGTTATAGCTTGGCACTGCAGCTGCCATGTACCTTGTACCTGCTTATATGTCCGGCCTTAAAAACTAATCAAAATCACCCGCCCATCCGCCACTTAAAACGTTTTTCTGGCGTCCAGAGTAGGATTTTTTATTTACCAAGGGGGGGGGGCACCGAGGCCAAGGTTAAAGCTAAAAATATCCATCATCTCCAGCAATGGAATTTCATATCATGATACGCGATGCATCCGACGATATATCACCGACAATCTTTCCGCTGGTGGAAAACCTCCAATCCCCAGTCCGCCCCATGCCCCGCCAACACTGATTAACATCATAAACACGAACATCGGCCAGTGGCGTAGACTCATTAGTTGGGGGCAATAGCCATTTGAAGTCGATTCTTTCCAGAACGCCATAGGGCGAATGTTTAAATCCGAAAATGTTGAGGGGCAGGTACCCCCCTGCCCCCCCCCCCCGGCTCCTACCGCCTAATGCCATCGGCCGTCCTGCACAGCTGACTTTGGTGCAGAAAGGGGAACGGATCGGAACGAAGTTTCACCAGCTGCGGGAGAGGATCTCTGAATGCCTGAGAACGGAATACGGCTGGATGATTCAGGGTCCCAGGGGCGGATCTGGGGGCCAGGGGCCATTCTTCCCCCCAAAAGGTCCTGAAACCATGGTTCCCTTCTTCCCCAATAACGGCCGGGCGTAAAGCGGCGGACGGCTGACAACCCGCTCGGCGCTCACCGCCCCCCCCCCCTCCCCCGACCCAGTTCAACATTTGTTTTGGGAAATTTGACACTGTATTCCCTCCCCCAACGCCAAGGCTTAGCTAGATCCGCCCTTGCAGAGCTCCAATGGTATGCAAGCGGAAGGATTTGGGTCGAAATGTTTAGCCATCATGCACATGCCTCTCCGCCACAAAACAGGTAGAAGCTATCAAGTATCAAGGGCTGTACCGAGAGGCTCTCCAAGGATTGTAGACCAGTTCGCACATATCAACACGCAAACACTGATTCATACGAACCAAGGTGAGCCTGGTACCACTCATAACTAAACCCTCATGACTTCCGCTCCTGCTCATAATCACCTCCCATGACCACCGCTAGCAGGATGAACCTGCCATTGCCCGTGTGACGTCACGAACCCGTCCTAACATCTTCAGACAACCTCACCCATCAATCTGTATCGCTCCCCTGTCACCAGCGGTCACCAATCACCGGAACTCGACACTTCCGCTTCGGCGGTCAGAAGAGTACATCAGAAAAGTGACCGTGGTCGGAAATGCATGTTTGAGCACCTCCTTGACCGCGGGGGGGGGGCTGACAGACTGGGGATGGGAGGCGGGGGAGTGGGAGGGGTTGGTGAATCATCACCCATCACCAGCCTGATCGCTGCGCCCGGCAGCGACCGTAGCCGGCCCCGCCGCTCGGAATCACCGTCCAGTGTCCACTCACCATAAAGTCAGGTGACATGGTACTGCGGTGACGTGCCGCGGTGACGTGCCGCGGCGTACGGACGTGACGTGGCTTCCGAGTGGACGTGAGTCATCCCGCTGGTCCGGTGAGGGGGCGGGGGGGGGGCAGGTTAGATGATGGGCGGAATGCTGAGCTGATCAGCGGGCGTTGGGCTACTGCTGGCGGCATTGGTTAATTACGGTCCGATACGCTGGACACTGGGCAGGGTCAGGGCTAGTGGGTTGGTCTGCAGGTGCAAAACTGTTGAGACGTCAGACGAGTTAGCTTAGCACTGGCGGCGATGGAGGACACATGGGGAACATGAGGAGACATGGAGAATACAAAATGTTATTACGGTTTTAAGTGAGGAATGCAAGGAAAGGAAGATAATGCATATACCTAGTTATAATAATGCAGGAAAGGATAAAAGGAAAAGGAATGATGAATGTAAGAGAAGGGGAATGATGGTGAAAGGAAAGTGCAAGGGAATTTAAGAGTAGTCCGTCGAAATAGTGCATGTGTATGCGATATTGGGATTTTTTTGTGCAGACCAAGAACCCAGTGGTCACCGGTAAATAAACAGCTTTGGCTGCCGAAAGAAATACCTGCCACGTCAACAAGCGCCATGCATAATGCACATGATATGTAAACCCCGTGTTTTAGCGCTAAGTGACGTCACACGGCTGCATCTGTCGGCGTTCTTCACCGCTGACGTTGACACACATTACCCAGACCACTGATTATTTCTGAGTCCGCTTTCAGCCGCTGCCCAATTCGCCGGCGCGCGTGTCTCCCAAACCACCGGCTGTTGCGTTCCGAAAGAGCGGACATCGTCCATTATTAGTTTCCGTTGGATGCGCTCGGTTAGATGCGCAGTTATCACATCTGTCATCGCCCGAGGCAAGATGTCACCTGCTATCTTACGGTGAAAAGCCCATGCATCTAAAAAACGAACGAACGAACTGCAGGTTAGCTTCTCTCAAATCTATAGATTTGAGATAAGCTAACCTGTTGCTGTTTTGATGCGGAGACAAGGATGGTGACAAACTATGCGATTCTGACCCACTAAAACACTTTTCTTATAACTAAGCCGTTTTCACTAAGGACTTTATTTACCGTGTAATTGGGGCGTTTGGGGCGTTTGGGGCGATTGGGGCGATTAGGGGATTTGGTTTAAATGAGAGGTTTTGGGCAGAATTTTGAATTTGGCATTTTGGAATGAAGGGATATTTGACCTAGCACCCCCGTGTCACTGCCCCCCCCCATTTAAACCAAACGCCCAAATCGCCCCAATCGCCCCAATTACCCGGTTAATAAAGTCCTTCGTGAAAACGGCTTTAAGAGCCCTGCAGTTTATGTCAAACGGTTTTCTGTGTTGCACATAGCATGATTTGATTGTTCAAGACACTTCAAAATATTTCACCATCTGACATAGTCATCGCTGCTGGGAAAGTTTGAGCTTGACAGAAGTGGGCTAATGAACTTCATGTTTGTAGAGCAGATGATAGCAATTCTGGGCATATGTCTGTCTATCCGGATATTCCATGCTAATTGTAACGAACATCTGCCGAGAAAATAGCAGGTGTCGATTTATCTGTTTCGTGGAACTAGCTCTAAGGGCTGTTGCATGGAGAGAATCGCCTTCAGAATGCTGATGTCCCCCAGTCCCTTCTAAGTCGAACTTTTTGTAGGTGGCGACGCCTTTGCTGGATTACTTGCAGACTGCATATTGCATACGAGACAATCTACATTGCGCCATAGGAGGATCCAGAACGGGTGATTTTGTCAGTTTGGGGGGGTCAAATCCCAAAAAGTCTCGCACATTTCTGAAAACTCCGGATTTCGCTTGCTTATGTGTCGGTAACTGATTTAAAAAAACTTTCCTTAGTTAAAGTTGCTTAGTTTTACGATAATCTCAGGAAATGTGTCAAATTTGAGCCGATTTTGAGTGTTTTGGAGGGGCATGGCCCTGTGCCCCCCCCCCCCCTCTGGATCCGCCCATGAATTGCGCTTCATAAAACATGTTGATACACCACGCGTCCACACACTATGTGTGGCTAACTACTGAAGCCGTTAATTCCTCAGCCTGGTTTCGGGCTCACTCAGAGATTGTATGCTCCCTGACTGACAAGCTGTCTCGACCTTGACTGGACGCAGTCAGCTGACGCAGCCCGACACATCCCTCGACCCTCAGGCGACGGTCCGCTAAAGCTACTGCCGGCCGCCGGGTGATTCATCAGCGACACCAGCAGCCGGTCTACAGTCCGTCCAGTCTGTCTCCCTCCAGAGATAACCATATCCGGCACGGCCACCGCCACCACAGTCTCCGGCCACCGCCGCCGTCACCGCCGCCAGAGCCTCCCCCCTCCCCTCACCACCAGCACCACCACTGCC
>VOPJ01014849.1:0-31357 GCA_014673585.1 Semibalanus balanoides | reverse complement strand
CCCCTCACCACCAACACCACCACTGCCGCCGTCACCGCCGCCAGAGCCTCCTCCCTCCCCTCACCACCAACACCACCACCGCCACCGCCGTCGCCGCTGCTGCCGTTACCTCCACTGGGAAATCTAAGGGGGCCAAAGGGGTCATGTCACCCAAAAAGCCTGCAATCGACTGATATCTACACATTTCAAAGGGGTCATGCGACCCAAAAGCTTTAAATTGACAAGTATTTACACATTCTAGGTATTCCTGCAAAATCAAAGTGAAATCAATATAACCAAGGTAAAAGCCGGATTTGAATCAGCTATAAATAATCAATGCATTTGAAAACGAAATCCGATGAAGTTGTTTATAATTGTGCGAGACTTGGAATCTTCCCAAAAACAACTCCTTTGGCGTTCTGGATCCGCCCTTGGTTACTGCTACCGTCACCGCCACCGCCACCGCCACCGTCACCGCCACCGTCTGCGCCGCCGGAGCCGCAGACGAGGACGCACCTGGCGCGCTCGAGCTGAGTCTGCAGGAAGGAGGCCGCCGGCTGCGGAGCTGCGTCCCGTCTGTCTCACTTCCGCGACGCTCCGTTCCGCGCCGCCGCGCCGCCGCGCCGCCGCGCCGGGTGCCGGGTGGTCGGTGTGGCGGGTGTTCGGATGGCGGGTGGTCGGATGGCGGGTGTTTGGTGGCGGGTGCGGTCAGCGGCCTGGCTCGTCGCCTCAGACCACACGACGCCGCATCGCCGCTGCTTCGGAGGCGCGGCGGAGGCGGAGTCGGAACCGGGAACGGTCTAAAGTTGATTTCAGGGGGCGAGTTCTTGGAATGTTTCACGCATTATTTTGTATAACATTGGGTTTCGCTTGCTCTTGCATTACGAACTTTATCATTTTATTTAAGTTATATGGATTTTTTACTTCTTCTTTTGTGGTAGGACCTAAAAGCAACTACAAGGCACAAGCCCCTGGATTTGTGATCGGAATTGGCTTCATTTATAGGTCTATTTTATTTATTGTGTTTATTGTCCCGATGGTTCTCCTTGTCCTCCTCCTGACTCAGTCCCAGTATTCCCTGACGTAAAACGGAGACGAGCAAAACGTGTTTCCGACTTCGAACGTGTTCTTGATGTCAGTGACCTTCATCCGGACACACATGTCTGGATAATGTGTGTCTGGATAATGTGGGCGGGTTCTGTGAAGTGTAGTTGCTCAGAAATAGTAGAACAGAGGGGCTTGGAGGGTCCTAAAAATGATGCAGCATGTTTTCGCCCAAACAGCTCGGTTCTCCGCAGTAGCCATGCTGGAGCGTCACCATCCGTCGTTTTGCAGGAAAGCCGTCCGCTCGTCCGGAGTGGTTTCCTGAATAAGACCGTTCTTTCCCGGCTGCGGCTGCACAGTTTCCGGTCCGATGTCTGCAGGGTGTCGGCGATTCAGCGACAAGGATGCAGGTGGCGTGTTTTGAAATGTAATGTTGAGATAAGTAAATTCCATTGAAAAGCAACAGCATCTGGCATTTTTTTAACCTAACCTAAACCTAACCTACCTAACCTAACCTAACCTAACCTAACTAACCTAACCTAACCTACCTAAACCTAACCTAAACCTAACCTAACCTAACCTAACATTAACCTAACCCTAACCTAATTTAACATGGCTTTTACTTATCTCAACATTACATTTAAAAACACGCATGCAGGAGCATAGTAATTCTCGAGCTTTTGCAGTATTGTTGAAAGAGATCCTCCAGTCCCTCTCATTGGGATTTTGCTTGTTATTTCGGTAAATTGAACCACGCAGTCGTGCCATTTTCCACGAAGCAAACAACGCTCCAAATATATTTTTCGCTCTCAATATGAAACGATAAAAAATCGTAACGGCTATTAGTGATCGTAATCGTCTGCTTGACCTTGTGGACATTTAATGTCCTTGAACTGACGTAAGGTCATCAAATATTTTAAATTGTTCAGCTGAGGTGAGTCAGACACAAAAAAAAAACGATTTGTAGGTCACCGATATGTCACATACATATATATAATATAAACCATACATAATGCGTTAGTTTGTGGAAAATTATGACATCGAAACCTTGATGACCCGGTCCCGGACGAACATGTGTTACCTTACCTGTGACGTTTTCAGTGACCCGAGGTCAGTTCTAAGCTTGTACGGCAAATACTCCAAGACCATCGAATGCTATTTGATATGCTTTAACCGGTTCTTTAGATGAAGAAATACCGGGGCAAGATGAATGTATAGTTTTGTCTCTGGCTGTATATAACACTTTGCTTGAAGGAAATAGTTCACTTTGGATTATTTTTTTCAAACACGATTTGACTATATTTTGAAATACAACTTCTTTTCATAATGTCAAAAATAGCCATACATCGCGTTGATTCAGGACAGAAGGACGTACATTATTAATTTTATCAAAACTATATGCGTACTCTCCGCAACGTCAAACGTGGCTCAGCCCACATTTATGATATTCGAAAGTAGTCGCGTAAGATTACTGTATAGCCTCTGCCCAGGTGTGTGAGGCCCACATTCTTGACATTTCTTAATTATGGCCCACACTCCTTCGACAAAAAGTCAAATATATTCGGCTTGAGAGCCCTTTCAGCCCAGAAAACTTGCAGTTAGGGGTTTTTCAACACGGACTACACAACTGCTATCTCAGTTTAAAACCCATGTTGAAGGTGAACCATTTCCTTTAATATATCATGACAAAAATGATAAAAACGTAAACAATGCAAAAACTGACAATAATTCAGAAGCTCATCGCCGCGCTTGGGACGGCGACCTATTGAATGTAGCGATTTGTTTCATTGACCAATCAGGGGAACGTTGTCCATGCTTCTTGGCGCACCTTCATTTCTGGTCCTATTATTTTGTTTAATTACATGACCTGGCGGCCTGACCGGGGTCTTGTCCGACTGCTATTGACCGGGGGGAGGGGCAAATAAGTGGCCCACCTCGTTATCTCCGGGAACGATGATCGTAGCGAGACCGCGCAAGGCGTTGTTCGAAAGCTCTTATCAAGCATCTCAAGCATACTTGATTTTTTCATCAAGGTCGCATATCAGGTCAAGGTCGGGTTCAAAGGTCAAATCGAGACATTTGAGTTTTCATGGACCAATACTTTCCATCCTGATCTTTGATTGCAACCATGGTCACCCAAAGTGCCCCCAAAGGTTATACACACGTCCACACATTTCGCTATTAAAGCATTTTTTTCTTCAAAAGTCAAGTCAGGTCACAAAAGGTCATCATGGACCCCCGCATTCCCCCTCGTTTCACGCCTATTGATGTTTATGTATCAAAGGTTTTGGCAAACAAGTGCTTGTGATGTTCAGATAACCGTTTGCTGACCTTTAGAGGTCACTGAGCATTAATTGCACCTAGGTCATCAAGAAGTAGCTAAAATAACATGACTATGAAAAAATTGACCTGATCTAATGCAAATTCTCTGAAAAGGGAGCATTCTTATATTTTCCCGTTGACTCAAATAGAGGAGGTCACAAAATCGACCTGACCTTAGAAAACCGTTATACAAAAATCAGATACCTGCTAATTGTTGGTACTTATGGCCTTATGAAATCATGTGAGGTTCAAATCTCTCGGACAAACATTGTGGCTTTGGCACGACCACAAAATTTGTTAGATATGATCCCGTGACATGACATGGTGACCTGAGCTGAGATGACTCGAATTCCAAACTTTAACATAATGTAGGTAATTGATGCCCCACATTGATGCCCCCAATTATGGTGTCAAATTTTGCGTCTCTGCACGCCAAGTTTTTTTTTCTCGCTATCATCGGAAAACCTTAGGGAGCGTCTCAGCCCTCCCCGGCACGGCGCTTTTGTGTAAGATACACATAAGCACATTTTAAGTGACATAAATTGCACCTTCCTCGAAACACAAATAACCATAGTGGGCAAGAAGATAGGATAATCGGCATGCGCAAGAGCGATTTCTAAAAAATATATGTGAGCATTATTTAAATATCTCCCCAGTCCCAACCATGGGCGTCGCCAACCGAAGGGCCAGAGGGCCCCCCCCCCCCCCCAGATCGCTTCAGACCCCAAGATTAACAGGATTTTAATATAACCCTATAGAAGTGGGTGGCAACCTCCTGGTTTCCTTCCCCCTCTAACTCAAAATTTGGTGTCGATGTTCCTAGTATAACAGCCCCTGATCCCGTGTTTTGGTTTAGCAACCAAGTTAAGGAGGAGGTAAGTACTTAAAGGGAGTATACCTACTCACATTGTTCATGTGAAGTTGTTGACACTAGTCTGTAGAACAGATTTTTCTTAATTTAGCCATATACTTAATTTCCCCACATTCACTTAAGTTGCTGAGATATTTCAAGGTCGCCAATCACATACTGGAAGTACTTAATTATCGATAGTCGCCAGAGAGCTATCGCTACTAGAAGCATTGCTCTTAATGCAAAACAGAAATATAAGTTAAAAAATCAACTAAAGGATGCTCCAGACGGTGAATTTATATCGTAACATAATCAAAGCAATAGCTTCTTACCGCATAAAAAATATATTTGAAACATTTCAAAAGAGTAGGCCACTCCCTTTAAGGAGACATTTAAGCAGTCAAAAAAATCGATATTGCTTTGAATTTTTTTAGTTGCATTCGTCCATACCATTCTCCAATATGTCTTCTATTTTTTTGCATATTATAGTTTTGGGATAAAAAAATAAGGAAAAATTGCCAATAAAATAAAAATGGTAAAACATAATAGAACAATTTAAGATACCTATATTGGAGAACCAAGTATGGACGAGCCCCTCCCCCCAAAAAAAAATAAAAAAAAATAAAAATAAATAAATAAAATTAAATTAAAATAAAAGCAATAATCTATATTTTTTGAAAGACAATGTCTCCCGAGTTACTAGTCTCCTCCTTAACTCGGTAACTTTAATTGCTTAACCAGAACACAACGGCGGGGGATCGATCTGTCCTATTCTGCAGTTAAAGGGACACTGCCACCTTCCCACAAGTTGTCAAATGCACGCCGCTTGTGGTGCTTAACATGAAGTAAGTTGCTGCCGAACACGATTATGACATTTGTTTCTCACAAACAGTGCTCAATTTCATAAAAAAAACGTTTTTAATATTTGGGCTGATGACGTCATATGAAGGAATTTTGGGAAATAAAGAAAAACCTTCACGCTGTCATAAGTATGGGACTAGGTGTATGGGCTTTATGTATGGCAAAGGTAAAAACAGTCGACTGTAATAACATTTAGTAAAGAGAGACGATGACATCGGATCAGGGTCCCCGTTCAAATTACACTGGGGGACTGGGGATGTTACGATTGTTCAAAACCCAAAACTCAAAATTGTCTCTGGTGATTGACCTCAGTGGTTGTTATTTAACTTATTACATGCATAATTTCAATGCCAAGCCACGCAAATAATGGCTATCTCAACTCAAATATAATGTTAAGGTGGCAGTGTCCCTTTAATGAGCAAATCGTCAATAGGATATTTAAATTACATAAATTATACCAGCACCCGATATTTAAATTAGTAATATTTCGGATCTAATTTTAGATACATATTTTTTTTCTGGAAAATACTACGTTTAGGAATATCATGGAATTAAACATTGTATTTTCATATATTTATTAACAGATAAATATATAAAAATACAATGATATATTTTATATTAATACATATCAAGCGACAAATGACATGGAATTAATTACACCAGGGTGGGCAAAATGTCTTGACTGGGGGACAAAATGGCTCACTGGGGGGCCATTTGCCCCTTAAGTTAACATGTTAAAATAGGCATTGGTGTGCGATGTACGGTTGTCAAATGTATGTGCTACTGTTTAGATGGAAAGGTGCAAAACCAGCTCCAAATTCAATGCAGTTTAATTTGATTTTATTCTGGATTTATGCATGACACTGCACATTTTATTTACAAAACATAAGCAAATTTGCGTAGACAGTGCCGTTTATCTAGTTCAGAGATAAAAGATCGTGCTAGAAGACGGGGGAGGGCCGACACCTTTAGCTTCAAAGTTGGGGGGGGGGCGTCGCCTCCGCAGCTCTCAAGTTGAGGGGGCGAAAGGTCATTATTGCCCCCATTGCCCCCACGGTTACCACGTCTCTGGTCACCTGTTAAATTACATTTTTACTTCGTAGCTGTATGCTTTTAGTCAATACAGTTGGGATTTTTTTGTTTAATAAATTAAGTCGAAATATCCAGCCCAGCTTTTCTCACACTATAAGGTCTGGATCCGGAGCTGCTATGAGTATGACACTGAACGGTATATCGTTGGTATGCCGCACTGAACTCTTTAGAGAGTATGCCGTATACTAAAGACCAGTATACCTCCGTTTTAGTATGCCTCCATTAAATATGCTGGCTGATACCAGCTCAATTTCGTCGGCTCATGTTAGAAGAGTGTCCATGGTGTCATAAGATGGAGCACCGACCACTGACCAGCCTCTCTACAGTTACATACCTATATTTTCGTCAGCTGTCTGGGCCTGAGGGTATGTCGCAATGCACGTTGTCGTTACAAGGCGACTCATTAAGTGGGGCGTGCGCTTGGGTTTCATCCCAATCAATTAATTCAATTTATAGTATAGCACGGACTTTGACGGACTTCATTGAAAGTTAAATATAAAGTATTTATTTCACATCATCACTGCAGGGTCGATGTCCTGAAATGTTGCCTTTCAGCCAACGCCCGAAGGGCAGCAAGCCGGTGGCAGAGCTACCGGCATGTTTACCGAAGAGTGGCGACCCCAGGGCACCCTGCACCGTCTCCTCCGCCCGCTACGGTGGCGCACCCGACAATTCCAGGTGTCGCCACTGAGCCGACCCTCGTACCACGACAGCAATGCCCGGTCGCTACGCCTTCGTCCACCACCGGCGCTCAAACAATATTTTGCTCAGTTAAGTGCTAAATTTGAGAGCATTCGTCATCCTAGCCGAAATCGCGATGATTGACAGCCCCGCGACCAGCCAACCGACATTAGTCCGAGCGGCGGCCGGCGACGTCACGTGGCCGCCAGGCCCCATTCAGCGATGACCATATATGGTAAACTGGATTCTGATTGGCTGACAGCAGCATGCGGTCGCCGGCCGGATAGGCGTTGGAGGCGCGCTGTAAAGGCAGTAACGATTTTCTGAGGCCACACTCGCTTGTGGAGGAGAGCCCGTGGTGGTGCGTTCTGTGATACACTTGGTGAGTGTTGAAAACTTTTTGGTGGAGGTGGCTTCAGTATATACATGCGTGGATCACTTTATTTTACAATGTGTGATGAGCTTCTTTGACCGGCTTGTTTGTTTTGTGCCGATTTTGTTATATTATATCCTGACTCCTGTGATCGTGATAGCTTCTGACCAGTTGGTGCATGTTTCGCTAACGTTTACTGTTAAATATTGTGACTTGTCAACTGGATAAGCTAGGTCTGCTAGTTCGGCTAGAGCTGGGGCTTTTCTGTAAACGTGAGTAGAGACTAGAGATGTCTCTCTAGTCTTCTCAATGTGCCAGAATGATTTAACTCCGTAATTGTAATGGTGGAGTTGTTTTAACTTCTTGTTCAACTTCTTGCCTGAGAAATAAAATGTGCACTGTTTTAAGTTTTACAGAAGCTGTGTCACCGATGTGCCCTGCATGGGTCGCATCGCTTCGTGGGCGTTTCCTGGTTACGTTTAAACACCGTCTTGGCGATTATTTTGTCGATATTTGATGGTGCATATTACTTAACATTTTTGCTTATTTTGTGTTGTGTCCAGTCTTTAAACGATATTTTTTACCCACGCTGTACGTTATATCGCAAATTATCCCATGATTCTGGAATTCAACTGTTACCATAGGCGGATCCAGAACGGGTGGTTTGGGTCAGTTGGGGGGGGAAGCAAATCCTCCAAAAGTATCGCACAATTCTGAAAATTCATAAGGATTTCACTTGCTTATGTTATCGGTAGCAAACTTTCCTTACTATGAGTTGCTTAGTTTTCCTCTCATCTCAGGAGAAATGTGTCAAATTTGCGCCGATTTTGGGTGGTTGGGAGGCATGGCCCCATGCTCCCCCCCGGATCCGCCCATGACTGGTACTGATACAGCTGGCTAAGTGTCGAGACAATTTGATTCTTGTCCGCTTTTGTATGCACTCATATCGTAAATATTCAATATGCTAGAGGTGCCACCGGCCACGCCCTTGCCAAAAACCCATGTCTGACTGGATCGATGCAGGACTATGAGCCTTCTTTGGCTCTTGCTATAGGTACGATAGCGAATGCTAGGTATGTAACCATTTCTTTCGCACGTTTGCCAATGCAGCTGCAAGCACTACCAAATTCGAATTGCCGCTGTCCAGCCTCGTCCCCCGTGGAAGCCTCTAACCGTCGCCCGACACTCCCTTGTATGCCGGGCTGACGTGGCCAGTCACGTGGCCTGGCGTGTCATCGATTCTCGGGCCGGCGCCGGCCGGCGAGCGCCACTTTCATGCCCTTATAAGGCTCGTTGGCGGCGCGCCAGCCGGCCGGCGCGTGATTCACGGACGAGGAGCCGGCCGGCGCCGGCGCTGAGGGGCGGGGCCGGACCCGGCGCCGTACCGGGAGCAACGCTTCGCGTGCCGGCTCCGCCGCCGCTGGACTCTAGAACCTCCGGACGAGAGATCAGACACCGGAAAAATGCTGGCCTTGTTCCGCCCGTCGCTGGCTGGGCTGTCCGCCGGGCGGTGAAACCGGCCGGGAAAGGGCGGCAGTTTTTGTTGGAGGTGGATGTGGGGCAGGCAGGCTGGCGGCGGACGGGGGCGTTGATCCGTATCAGGGGCGGGTGGCATCTGCTGGCGGGCGGAGCGGACGGACCGGACCGGGCGGTGTCTCGTGCAGCAGGTGGCCGGCCGGCGGACCGTGTCACGTGGCTGTTCCGGTCTGCTGGTCTGCCTGCTGCCGCCGCCGCCGCCGGTGGCCGGGCAGACGAGCGACATAGTCGGCCCGTCTGGCCTTGCTCGGCTCGTATATGGCCGTCGACTCGGCTGCGATGTCTGGCCGATAGCCGTGCCGGGCGGAGCGCCGGGGCGAATTTCATGGGCTGCACCTTCAGCGAATACCTCCCCAAATAGACATACACAAAGTCCAGTCTGATTCAAAACTAACCTGTGGTGGTTTGTGGTATGCAGTGCGGCATGTTGCTAACCGAACTGGTCTTCTCGTTGCAGTAAACCAAAGCAGTCAACATGTGTGACGACGAGGTCGCCGCTCTGGTTGTCGACAATGGCTCCGGCATGTGCAAGGCCGGCTTCGCCGGAGACGATTTTTTCACCCCTCCCGGGCTGTCTCCCCTCCGATCGTCGGTCGCCCCCGTCACCAGGGCGTCATGGTCGGCATGGGACAGAAGGACTCGTACGTCGGCGACGAGGCCCAGTCCAAGCGAGGAATTCTCACCCTGAAGTACCCCATCGAGCACGGCATCGTCACCAACTGGGACGACATGGAGAAGATCTGGCATCACACCTTCTACAACGAGCTGCGTGTGGCGCCCGAGGAGCACCCGGTCCTGCTGACCGAGGCTCCCCTGAACCCGAAGGCCAACCGTGAGAAGATGACCCAGATCATGTTCGAGACCTTCAACGCCCCATTTTACGTGCCATCCAGCCGTCTGTCCTGTACGCCTCCGGCCGTTACACCCGCATCGGTGCTCGATCCGCGATGGGTCTCCCACACGTCCCCATCTACGAAGGTAATTGTTGTGATGATTGCTTTGAATAGTAAATATGTATTTGAAGTTTGAGGAAATTTGTTAACATTTATATGCTGCACGCAGTAGTTGCCACGTTACCATTTGAATTTGTATGCATGGCTGTTGATGTTCACGTGTATTCATGAGCTTGTTCTGTCCTCAGGATACGCCCTGCCCCACGCCATCCTGCGTCTGGATCTGGCTGGCCGGGACCTGACCGACTACCTGATGAAGATCCTGACCGAGCGGGGCTACAGCTTCACCACCACCGCCGAGCGGGAAATCGTGCGTGACATCAAGGAGAAGCTGTGCTACGTCGCTCTGGACTTCGAGCAGGAGATGGCCACCGCCGCCAGCTCCAGAGCCCTGGAGAAGCTACGAGCTTCCCGACGGCCAGGTCATCACCATCGGCAACGAGCGGTTCCGCTGCCCCGAGGCGCTGTTCCAGCCTTCGTTCCTGGGCATGGAGTCGTGCGGCATCCACGAGACCACCTACAACAGCATCATGAAGTGCGACGTGGACATCCGTAAGGACCTGTACGCCAACACCGTCCTGTCCGGCGGCAGCACATGTACCCGGCATCGCCGACCCGCATGCAGAAGGAGAATCACGGCACTGGCGCCCAGCACAGTGAAGATCAAGATCATCGCTCCCCCGGAGAGGAAGTACTCCGTATGGATCGGTGGCTCCATCCTGGCCTCGCTGTCGACCTTCCAGCAGATGTGGATCTCCAAGCAGGAGTACGACGAGTCTGGCCCCTCCATCGTCCACCGCAAGTGCTTCTAGGTCAGCGTGTGTCCCCAGGAATATGTCCGGCTCGGAGGAGAGGCTGAGCAAGAAAGAGAGACGAATGCCATTTGTACCGTGCGCAGGAAGAAGTTTATGTTGCGTTGACGTTGCGTTCCCGTTATCATTCCTGAGATGTCCGAGAGAGATCCTAGGCGCGACGGTGACACTTGCAGTCAGATTCCTCCAAGCTGTGTTATTTAAGTGTTTTATATGCCTGCTTAGAACTTCCATTTTCGCTAGGTTCCAGTGTGCCCGTCGTGCGCTTCTTCAGTGTTGCGGGTGCCAGACCTCAATCCCGTGACTGCACTGGTGCCAGCAACTACTGTGCGTGATCAGTAACTCGAGTTTAATGAGAATTTGTAATAAAAAACGCACAAAACTTGAGCGGATGTGTAGTGGTGTCGGGGAGTGGACGGAACAGGCAGGAAGCACCATCAGAAACGTGTGTACTTTTTAGAGTACTGTTCTAAGAACATGAAAGCAAAAGTTTTTTTTAAATTTGACAACATAACACGGGAAGAGTATTGACAGTGATATAATGTCGGGATGATTCAACTAATTACAAATATTTATATACTTTAATTTAATTTTTCATTCATTGATAAAGCGAGCCATCGACGTCATAGGCTGTTCCTTGCCCGGTGGTGGCGGACGGTATTTTTGGATTGCCGCAAAGAAACTCCGGCTGGCTCACTCTAGCCGGCTTAAGTCCACTAATGGCCAAAGGTCCCCCCTTCGAAAATGGCGCGGGATGGTATTTCCCCGGAGGTCACTATATTTTGGCTTTGCAGGGCCTCTAAATGGTCGCAAACAACTTTGGACAGGCCCATGTTGACGTCTCAGGCGGAACTTACGAGGGCCTCGGTCCCCTCAGGCCTACCGAGGACCCTCCTCACGCCGACTGGAGGGCCTCCTGTAGGCCTTAGTGGAGCCCCTCCGCCTGGCTTGGTGCACCTCGAAGCCTTCGGTCATTTTTTCGGTAAACAAATTGAATTTCCTTCTTGGAGTAAGTTCAATTTGTTTCAATGTGTATTTCTTACAAATTATGGTAGAGCGGAATCATATGTCCCCCCCTTCTTGAGCGGAGGGGTGCAGCCGCCTCATCCCTCTGCCAACCCCCCTCGCATTTCCGCCGCTCCTGGCCTGGACGTATCCACCAGTGACCAAATTAAAATGCACCGAGAATGCACCATTGCACCAATATACGTGACAAAGAACCAACAAAGCCAGGACTGTGAGTCTGTGACACTAATCACTAAGCATTTAGCATTCCAATGATATTGCATTTCCATTTACCGAGACATGCAGCCGCCTGGCCCTGGTGTAGCACCAACATACCATATACAGCAGTATAGGGGTATGATCCTGTTATGTTTAGAGGATAGGGCCTTGACTAAAACACTGAAAGAGAAATGATGCTTTTGAGTTTTGTGGTGGAAGGTTGAAAACGTACTTATAAAAAGGCCAGCAAACGTAAGGCCTTCTCTAAGGAATTTTCACTGCGGGGATTTATTCTACTGGACGGATCTATTGGCTCGAATAAGGGCGACACAATTTCCGCTCTGCTTCGTCAGCGAAATTGTCTGTTGACCCGGGACGGGGGGGGGGGTGTCTGCCGTCGGGTCTAGTCGGGACAGTTAACCAGCGCCGTGGCGGTGTTATTTATTGGCACCCCTCAGGTTTTTTTGACGAGAGCGTAAAATAAGCGGCTTGCAGTAGGTACTGCTGTTTTGGCACAGCTGTTTGGGCATCAATAACCACATTTTGTAAAAGTTTTGACCTCAGGTCATTTTAGGTCAGGTCCCAAGTCGTGCCAAAGCCACAGTCAGGGGCGTCAGTCTCTGTAAATGATTGGTAGGGCCCCAATGCTAACTTTGTAGATTTTAATGTCATTCTTACCATGCAACGCCATAGGCCTAATGTTAAAATGTGAAATTATTGGTAGGGCTCTGACCCGACCAGGCCTATAAAAGACGACACTCATGGCCACAGTCTTGTTCGAGATATTTTAAACTTGCATGATGCCATAAGATCATAAGAACCTACAATTCATTTATCTCTGACTTTTTGTATCGGTGACCTAAGGTCAGGTAAATTTCTTGACCCTCCGGCCTCCTCCATCATAAGTGAACGGTAAAATATAAAAATACTTCCTTTTCAGATAATATGCAAAATAACATGATTTTGCTATTTTTGCAGAATCATGTTATTTAAGCTCGTTCTTGAGGACCCAAGTCACTGCAATTGCTGCCCAGTGACCTCTACAAGGTAATCTGAGGTCACCAGGATTTTTTGCTGATAAGTTTAACTGATATTTATATAATAAGGATATAGACGTGCAGATTGCACCATTGTGATTGTCTCGTCCAGTCGCGTCACCCCAAATGTAACATGAGCTACCTGAGTCTGACCAAATGACCTTGGCCTGAGGTCAAATTGTGAAGTTGACCTGATCAGGTCACCATTATGATTTTTCCAAGCGCTTTGCCGAGACAAACACGGTGGTGGTGGTACAATAATTGATACATCTTTGAGAGGTAAAAAGTTATTTGCTCAAAACTGTTTTGCAAAACAAAACCATGTTTGATGAACTCAGAAGCCTAGCCTGTTGTACTGAGCTAAAATCGGAGGACATGTTAGTGATTGCAAATTTAAAGAGTTTTTCAATGATTCTTTGCTGTTCGTTCCTAGCTATCATCAAATTAAGGCGGATCCAGGGGGGCCAACGGCCAACATGCTCCCCTCAAAGACCGTTCAAGGGGGGGGGGGACAAACTATGTTTTGCCCTCCCCCCCCCAAGCGGGGGAGAAAAAATAACAATTTATCTTAAAAATTGCCTTTGCAGCAGTCAAAATCCAGCTGTCCACAGCCAAAAGTTGGAAATTTCGTTATGCTTCGTGGCATAACGAAACACAAGTTTGTGACAAACGTGACACAAGTTTCCCAATTGCTTATATAAATTTGGAGAATGGGAAAATGAATTACATTAAATTTCTTGCATAGGCTCTTCTTGGTGGTACTTACTGGCACCAGGGCCCACTCACTTCATAAAATATTAACTTTCAAGCGGGCTACATGTTTAACTAGTCTGCTGAGTTGCGAAAAAAGGCAACGCAAGAACGCAAAGACGCGGGACCGTCGCACCCGGATCTGCCTCCAATTGGTGCCCAAACTTGCTGGACTGCAGAGCTAAACAGGCATGGGATCAGGCCAGGACCATCTCCTGGAGCCATCTCTCCCCAGGCCCAGCTCCTCCAGATCCGCATGGGGACCATTAATGTGCGGAAAAGTCGTTCTGCCTCTTGCTGTATTTAAAACCAGTTTGCACTGTTACCAGTGTTTGTTACAACTTACAGCTCGAATACATATGTAACGCGTTATATTTATCATATGTTACCATTGAGACTTGAGTTGCTGATGCCACCGATCATCCGTTGATGTTACTATCCGAAAGAATATGTATATTTGAAAACTACCTTTATAAAGACTTTTCATCATACCGAGATGTGCACCATGGAATAGGGTGTTACCGAGCCCCGAGGCCTGGCTCCCACTCACGGCTCTGGTTCAAGTATTTAAACAATTCACGACCAAAATTAAAATCGCACGCTGCTTCGCGGCGTCACATCAGTGGCCAGGTTCGTATTAACGAAGCCCATCGCTATCGTCTCTCGTTTCGTTTGTACACGGTGAATGAATTACTAACATGTTTAGCTCATATTCTTAATAGGCCTTACCGCCTACCGCTAACTATTTGGCTGGGTTTTATCAGGCCAAAGCCGTAAAAATTTCGGCCGCAAGTTAAAATAACATGAAAATAACACCATACAAAATGCTGCAAAGGATTGGATAAAAGCATAAGAATTTGAGGTGAATTTTTTCATCATTTTAGTTGATCTTTCTCGACTAAAAAATAACGGCGGGCCCCTGCAGGTACTGCTGACAATGACATAGTTTTGCTCAGTGTTTAAGGCAGTGTCGAACAATAAAAAAAGCTCGAAAAACTAAAAAAAATCATTAAAACCCTGAGGGTTGCAAAATAAAGTGGCCAGATCCGGGGAGAAATTCGAAATTGGGTTAGGTAAGATTCGCCCAAAACGGTTTGCCCCCCAGGGACAGGCCGAGCTGAATCGCCCCTTGGCTAATCATAGTTTCTGATATATTTTTGGATTTTCTTGATTCGAAGTTCCTTAAACTGGAAAATCTGTCCTTTTGATTACCTCTGGGCTCTTGGTGACCTCAATATACCTTGGGACTAATAAAATAAAATATTGAAGTAACTTACGAATAACCAGTTTTGAGACTTTCTATTTTTTTCTTCTTCTTGTGTTCTACGTCCATTAGGAGCCGAGTTCGAGGAAGGGGGTGCCTAAAACACCCCCCACCCGCGGCACGGCGAAGGTGGACGCCGAGCACCGTTTCGGCGCGGGTTAACGTGCGTTTCTTACCGTCGACTGCGGGAATATTTTGCGTACTGGGGGGGGGGATTCTCCCCACCCAGTTAACATGTTAAGAAGGCCCTGAGCAAAGAGTCTGTCGGAATGTGAAGTATCTGAGGCCTGGCATAACCTGTTCCTGTGGATTGCAAGCCTATGCAATTGGTCGGCCACTCAAAAACAAACACAAATCCATTCCGTCATGGACCCGTTAAAATGCGTAAACATCGTCCAAATATATAGACCAGCCGCCGATCACCACGATCACGAGGTGTTGTCCTATAACAGTCTGAAAGTCTGAAGGTCTGCAAGGGTGGGGGGGGGGGGGATTCTACCCCCACCCAGTTAACATGTTAAGAAGGCCCTGAGCAAACGAATCTGTCTGTGAAGTATCTGAGGCTGGCATAACCTGTTCCCTGTGGATTGCAAGCCTATGCCAATTGGTCGGCCACGTCAAAAACAAACACAAATCCATTCCGATCATGACCCGTTAAAATCGTAACATCGTCCCAAATATATAGACCAGCCGCCGATCGACACCGATCACGAGGTGTTGTCTATAACAGTCTGAAGTCTGAAGTCTGAAGTCTGACAGTCTGAAGTACCGCGCGCCGCCGCCGCCACCGCTCTGACCCAGTGGACGGCACGCTAATGGCCGTGACTGTGCATTCCCCTGCTGCAGCCGACAGCCACCCCTGACCCACCCTGACCCGAGGTCACCAGTGCAGGCGAACACGCCGGCCGCCTCGACCGCATGCCCGTGGTGGACCTCCTGGACCCCGGCCACGCTCCATAGAGGAAGCCCGTCCTGTCCCGGGACCTCGACCCGGCGACGGAATTAGCGGAACTCGTGACATGGCTTCCTCGTGGCCATCGGCTGCCGCCCGCTCCCCGCCGGCGAGCCTAATTTGGACGCAGCCACCCCCGTCTTGATCTTGGTCTAAAGCGCGCGCGCGCCAAATACGTGCCGATCCAAGGTTGCGTCGGGCCGCAGGGAGCGGGTACCCCGTGCCACCCAGCGGAGAACCAACAGGAAACGGCTGAGGAATTTTCGTGTCTATATAAAGTGCGGCGTTTTATGGTGCGGTGCGATGGGTTGGGGCGGCGGACCGCTGCGCCGCACACGGGATGCCGACCCAAAATGGTCGCCTTCTCGGTGAGAAGCGATGCGAGACGGGTTCCCGACGCCTTCCCCGGAGCGGAAAATGCTAGTCAGCGGACCAGCGGCCACAGGCGGCTTTGAACGCTCGGTAAGAAGCGCCGAGGGAGGGCCCGGGTATGGTTCACTGTCCCGTGAAGATACACAGTCTGAATCCACTGGAGCGGAGCCTTGTCAAAAAAGCAGCTCCAAGCTGTACATAAATTAGAATGATGCGAACCTGTATTGCAATATAAAGTTTATAAATTAAGGGCATTCATATCCAGGGGTAAGGAACTCATTTTGAGTTGACGCGGGAATGTACAAAATGTTGGATTTTAAGAGTCATTTTTTAGGGGGGGGTAAAACATTTTTTTATCACCGGATATAATTTTTTGTAGAACCCGTCATTTACGAGTTTTCAACGTTTTTATTATATGCAGTTTGCTTACAAAAACAAGATATTTGACGATTCTAAAACATTCGGAGTTATTTTTACCAAAACATGTCATGTAAGTCACTGCAAAAGGTAAGGATAACAAATATTCATACTTTGGGAGTTCGACGCAACTGCTAATTTAATTCAATAAGAGATGACGTAAAATTGAATGAAGCGAAGTATAAACCAGTTTCACGTACGATATCTGCAACGCTTTTGGAAGTTATAAATTATAATTTCAGGAAAAAAACGAGGCGAGGACATCGTCCCAAAGCGGTCGTGGGTATGCACAATCGTAATTTTTGAGACCACCTGGTACTGAGACTCAAAAGTTAGGGAGCGTTGCCTCAGTGCCGCCCAAAGTGGGAGGAGGAGTTTCACCGGCTCACTACGACCTATGAGAAGGCATGACATATCATTATTCCTTCAGGAAAGATAAAAGCTTGCTTTTAGATGTTTGTTCAAATTACATTTTTATTTTTACAAAAATATCAGCAACATAAATGTCTTAATTAACCAAACATAGCCTCATTAATTTATAAATGGTTCGTAATTTAATTTAGTAGTATTAGAGCTAAAAACATTGAGAAATATAAAATGCGCAGATTGATCGGTTCATGGCGCAAAATAGTAGGTAATAGCAATGTATTGAAAACGGAAAAACTGATTTCCTTATTACGTTGCAATGCAGATTAGGTAGGTAGGATAATAATAATATGATTATCATCATGTGATAATTGAATAGAAAAAGATAAAATCAAAGTTTGATTTTAAAACTGATTCAGGACTGATATTTTTTCAGCTTATTCAGTAGTACAAGTAAGGCGTGTCTGTTACTGTGTACTGTGTAGATTGTAACGAACACGATTGAATAGGCCAATGACAGAACATAGGCGAATAGGAACAGGGGGTGGGCAGTGGGGCCATGGCCTATTCCGTTTTTTGTATTATTGTTGCCTAAATCCTGTATTAATGGTGAGAAAATTTTGAGATTGTAAAAGTTCTAGCAAAGCAGAAGAAGCCAACTGCAAATAAAATCTTCCATAATGGGGGAGGGGGATTTCTCATCAATGCCAAGATCAAAAGTTTCATTGCCCCCCACTCTTGTGATGTTTTACATTGCTGAATGACACTCTCTGACATAGGTGGTGATTGGCTTAGCAGTGGGTACCTATTTTGTGAATGTGATCATTTTAAGTAAAAATGTATTGTTAAATGTTTACTTCATTCCATACCAATATGCTTTATAGTTAATTGTTGCTTTTTTGTGCTAGATAGGGGAGGTATTGTAAAGATCTGATCACATCCAAATGCTAGACTGAGGTTTTCCATGTCATGCTATCAGAATGTAGATGATCCTGGAACACTAGGTCCTTGGCTCCGGTAAACTATCATCGTTTTGGTGCATCAGTAACATCTAAATTTTGATAGCAATTAGCACTAAACATCATATTTTTACATGTCCGAGTTTATGGTTGATGACCCTTCACCCTACTCACATTTGGTCTGGATCACCAACTTCAAGTAGTTTGCCTGTTAGCTGCTGAAATAATGGATTAGAAGCATGTCACCACCTAATGCTATCACATTAGTCACTAGGCAAATCAACCATTGTTATGAAAAGCAAGTGAAACTTGTCATTGTGGAACCATCATTGATGGTCTATCAAGTAGTACTAAAAATAGCATAAAAGTGTAAATTTACTGGAATTTTGGAAGCATGAAAATAGCTAATTATTGGATGACCAGCACTTTCCTGACAGGGTACTATTTGGTTGTTGACTGCCTTTCTAGAGCAAGCCATAAACTGAAATCAGTTGCTGATACTAAATATATGCTTTCATCTGTATATTGATGATTTTTCTATCAAATTAGCTGAGGAAAAAGCATGAAACTCTTAGTCTCACACGTTCTGATGCAAAAAACAGGAGCTACAAACAGATGATTTGCATTTACCTGTGTGTGCCAGGGTAGCACCAAAGGATAAGCATACCTTTATTGTTGCCACTGAAACTGAGTTACACAACCATTGGAGCTTCCATGACAATCACACAATGTATTGACCATAAATTGTTCTTCTCAGTTTAAAACAGATCCGCCATATGTGATCTACTTAGCTACCAGCTGATAATAGGTCAACCAAACACAACGCCATCATGTCTGGGGCCTTTGGAAAACTACTGAAGTAAGTGATCTTCTCTGCCCATATCATTGTGTTTGAGTGTACCATTTTTTGTTATGATTTTTGTGTATCCGAATTCAAAAGCATATGGATTGGTGAAAACACTTGTTTTTCCTTTGTCCTTCCAAAACACATACCTTTGGATTATTTACAGTCACATAACTTCTTTGTATCGAAGGGCGCAGCCAGGGGGTGTAGGGGGCAGTTACCCCCTCCCCTTACGGATCACAGGGAGCCCACCAAGATTCGCCCAGATAACATTTGCATTAGCCAAATGGCTTTTAAAAAGCCACAGAGAAACCCTCAAATTCGGCGAGGAGTTACTGTGGTGCATGTAAAGAGCCCTCAGAGACATTGAAGGACTTTCAAAGCCAACCCAGGGGGCCTCTTGGGCATGTCATTATTGTCCAGGGGCCAGTTGAACCCACCAATGGCCCCCCAAAAAATGCCCAGGGGCCTCTCTCTAACATGTACAAAGGAGCCCATTGAGCATACTTAGGTTGCCTTCAAAACTTGTCCAGGGGCCTCTCGCGCATGTCCATAAGCCCATTGAGGCCTTTCAGGGCCCAAAAACCTGCATTCCTGACCTGACCAAAAACCATCTTGACCTTTGAAGACCTGGTCAAATTTTGAAGTTGACCTAACCAGGTCATATTCAATGTAGGTACAATGGTATCAAAATCATTGCTCTATCTGTATAAGGTTAAACAGTTATTTGCAAAAACAAAACTTGAACCTCAAAAATGGCATTTTTGACATTTGATGACCCCTGGAGCTTAGCTATTGACCTGAGCTAAAATTTGAGGACACCTAATGTTGATTGCATTTTTCAAGAGCTTTCTCGATTTGTTTCCGTTTGCTCCTAGCTATCATAAGTTCCCGAGATATGTGGGGTCGTTCGAAGCCAAGTCCTAAAACTGGAAAACAATAACCTTTGATGACCTTTGGTGACCTCAATATTGAACTGAGCTAAAATACACAAAGTTACTTCGAATATACATGTCAGAGCTTCGGAAAGGCGTTAAAAAGGTCGGAGGGGTCCTTAGACTATCTAAAGGGACCTTGAGTCTTTCAACAGTAAGAATGCAGTTGTCCAGGGACAAAAATCATAGTTTTCGTCCCTCACGGCGGCGCAATTTAATGACATATTATGTTATATGCGGGTTCACAAATCATGTCATTTCTCGACGCATTAATGTTTTATTGCTACTTTCCTATATGATTGGGCAAAATTGTTCGCTTTAGCACTTATTTGCCGCACTTTTAAACGCACAATAACTTTGAAGGAGGTCGGCGCCATCAGAGTTGCAGCCAGGGGGAAGGGGACAATTGTCCCCACTTACGGGTCACAGGGGGCCTACTGAGATTCGCCCAGATACCATTTGCAATAGTTAAATGGCTAAAAGCCACAGCGGAGCCCTCAAACCAAGCGAGGGGTACTCTTGTGCATGTAAAGGTTCCTCAGAGACACTGGAGGGCTTATGAAAGTCAACCAGGGGGCCACCTATATTGGCTATGGTTCACAAGGGGACACCAGGGAGGTCCCCAGAAAAACCACCCAGAGGGTCACAAAAAACACATAGGAATCCTCTATAGGCATGTTTAGGAGGTTCAATTTAGCCCACTTGGGGCCGCAACCTGGTCCAGAGACCTCCTTTGCGCATATGCATGTCCAGCGGCCCATGAGAGCCCACTCAGGGTTCAAAAACCCTACCAAGGTCTCTTGGAACAGTCCAGAGGGCTCATTGAAAGCTTCCCAGGAGGCCTTAAAAAGCTGAGCCCAGAGGGCCTCACTCAAAGATTGTCCAAAGGAGCCATGTAAGCCACTCAGGGTCCAAAAACCTGCTTCAGGGGGCCCTTCGAAACCTGCTCAGGGGCCATTCAACTCTGTTCAGGGACCTCTCGAGCTTACCCTAGGGCCCATCGAGTCTGTTCGACAAAGCAGCCAGCGCAGTCCCTTGCCAGCAGACTTGTGCTCGGATCCCGAAAACGGGTTCCGGGATCTGATCTCTGGGATCTGGATCTCAGATTCACTTGGATCATAGATCCACGTTCACAATTTGTCGATAGATCCACTGTCGATAGATCCACTGAGATCATAGATCCGTCTTCAACATTGGTTGACGGACCCGCCGGGATCCGAGATCGCAGGTACCATTTTGCACTGAGATCCACTGCGATCCCAGTCCCGCCAGTATACAGATATTTATGTTCGGAACCCATATTTTAGGTAGTTGTCAGTATTTTCAATTTGTTGTAAATGAAACTAGCATGGCCGTATGCCTTTAGTTAGATTTTGTCAAGAAATACTACAATTATGGCATTATTTATAAATCGGATTCTGTCGGATCCGAGATCCGCTAGGATCAGTTCCACTTTCATTGTTTATTATGTAATCCAAGATCCGTAACAAAATTTAATCAAGGGATCCACTGGGATCTAAGATCCACTGGGATCCAAGATATACTGTTGTGTTTCGTCGTGGGATCCGGTGGGATCATAGATCTATCATCTAACATTGCGTTTTGTCGAGAAATCCTCTGGGATTATTCATAGATCCTTCTTTCAGATCCATGCAGATGCACATGTCTGCTTGCCAGGTCGTAAGGGCCCCTGAGCAGGCTGGAGGGCCCCTGAAAGTGCAAAGGACCTCTGTGCAGGTCATAGGGGCCCTGACCAGACTGAAAGGGCCCCTGGGTACGTCAGAAAGGCCCCTGAACAGGCCGAATGGGCCCCTGCCCCCTAGTCAGCACGGAGGGGCCCTAGGGCAGGTCGGAGGGCCCTCTGAGCATGTCGGCAAGGCGACAGATATTTAAGTATGTATCACCCACTCCACACAATGTCTTTTGGAGGATTCCAGATGAGTCCCTGAATAGGTCGTAAATGCGTTGAAAATGTCGGAGGGGCTCCTATACGATCTGAAGGGACCCTGTGCCTTTCAACAATAAAAATGCTCCAGGGAATACAATTCACAATTTGTGCGCCGCTCTGCGGCGAAATTTAATTTCTAATAATATTATAATTATATGCGGGTTCACAAATCCTGCCATTTATCGGCGCATTATTCGTTATACTGGCTTCTTTCCTATATAACTGGGCAAAATAGTTCGCTTAAGCACTTTCTACCGCACTTTAAAACGTACAATAATATTTGTAGAGATCCGCACTATACGGAATACGACGCATTGATAATAATGCATATCCATGGCATAAGACTTGGGAGGAACTGCGTGATTTTTACCACCAGGCGGCGCGCATGTCGTTCGGGCCGATAACAGTGTGCGGGGGTATATGTATCAAGGCTATATATATGTATTTCATTGCCTTGGTTTACTGCCACGCTGAAACTCCGAAACTACATAAGCTAGAGGCTTCATTCTTTCACCATTCGAAAGGTACGCTCTTGTAAGGGTGCCGTTTCGCGTTTCATACCGATCGGGCCCAAAGAAGGCCCACGAGGGCTCAAAGAAGATCCGAAAACGCTATTGCCACGCTGAAATTCAGAACCTATCAGAGATAGCGACTCGGGACCTTACTTATCGACGCTCACCGGTCGGAAATGGTGCCGTGAAATATTGTATAACGATCGGGCCCAAAAAAGACCCACCATGGCCCAAAGAAGGGTGATCAACGCTAAAACGCTGGCATAAGCTGCCGCACAATCGGCCCGACCGACTTGAGTGACATCTTACGGTAGGAATTCTAAGCTTTCGAACGGTGCCTCCCATTGATTTAAGGGCTCCAGGTCTTGAGCTTTAACAAATATTCGAAGTTAGTATAGTATAACTGATTTCAAATTGGCGTCGCTGGTTCCAAAGTTAATATAGCAGTTTGCTAACTCCAGCTTCTAAAAGTTGGTATGACCCATGTCATACCTGTCATACTGCGCTCTACATCATTGTAGCGTGCCCTTTCATCCATTTTCTGTGGCCCTTTCAACGCTTGGGAAGGGGACCCTCTCAACGATCGGGAAGGAGCCACATTTTGAGGTCGCTCCCCGGAAAATACTGGCTACTGGCCTGGTTCAAGGAAGCCTTTACTGAGGGTCACTGAGGGTCACTGAGAGGTCCTGGTCCAATCCAGCTCATCAAAAGTTGGATAAAAATTAAAATGTGCCTCGCAAAATCAAGTGTTCGAAATTCGTTAACTTGTCATATATAGTTTTTTGTTCGTGGGGGGCATCGTGACTGGCCTGCTCCCCCTTTCTGACGATCTGGCTGCGCCCCTGGTTGTATCCATATAACGCTCTCTGGTATTACAAAAAAATGTGCTTAAAGACTGCAAGCATTTCTAACATACTGACTCCAATACCTGTTTGTGATGGCAATGTTGTGTGAAACGCGCTTCCTTCCTTGTCAAAGTGATACTCTACATAGTCTACAACCTGCCTACAACATTGATCATCACTGGTCGAACCGCACACATTCCAACTCCGCGGCAGTGGGTGACCATGCCCCCCCCTCCCCCCACTCCCTCGGCAGGTTCTCGGTCAAAGTGGGCTCCTGCGGCGGCATCGTGTACTACACGGCCCAGGAGGGTGTCTGGTCCGACAGCGCCACCGCCCAGCAGACCTACGTCAGAGTCACGCGCGACCTGCCCGACCTCAAACAGTACATACCCGAGGATCTGAACGTGAGTTGGAGCAGCGCGCCCGTGGAAGGGTGCTGACCAGCTGCTGGGATATATGTTGTGTTGCGATGTTTATTTACAGTATCCGGTGGTGCGTTTGTTTATTGTATATACAGGGCGATTGATGGCCTCTTAGGCTCTATGTGCTTTAGCACCCCCCCCCCCCAAAAAAAAATACACACACATGTTACAGTATATACTCATGTGAAAGTTGTCGGTCGAGCTCAACATGTATGTTTCATATTAGACGGAATGACCATATTCCCATCAGCACAAGAGTCATTTAGGTGTTATCTGTTAATTGAGTATGTGTCACGTTGCAATATGTGTGATTTCGTAAATGCCTGCGTGGAACGTCATATTTCGCGCTTTGGATTCCGTTTGTGTACACCGCCACTCCTGTGATGTCCCTGGGTTTTGCGCATCGACGAACAATAAGGAATCGTTTTAACATATGTCTTATCGCATTCATTCTAAGCTGCCTCATTTCCGGAGGAACAACACATGATATACGATCGAGGAGAATAACACAATGCTACCTACCACAGCGCCACCTTGCACAGCACAGCGCCACCTAGGATGTCCTGGTCTGCCCTCTACCTGACGCGTCACTCGCGGCTTACGCTTTTAGCGGCGCTCATACTGTGTTCTGTACTATCAAAAGAGAGTCTTGTGTGGAGTGATTACAATGTGCCCTTCTGTGCATGCACTCTGAAGTTTTGCTGAGTACTTGTGTGTTACATGCCTTCTCTAGGACATGTTCCCAGACCTAATGGTAAGCTCAGCAGCATGGATTCAACGATGTCATTTCTTCTTTACCAATACCGTGTATTGATGGACTCATGATTGCGTGGTGCCGGTGCTGTTGATGATTTGTGATGATTTATCTGATAAAAAAAAATGTTTATATCTCCTTGACAATAGCGGCTTCCCCTAGTAACACACATTACTTTCACGACGTTGTGACAACGTTTTCACGACGTAATTACGCCGTATGAACGTTGTTCTGACGCTGTCAACGTTGCCATGACGTTGTAACAGCGTTATGTGCTACTAGGATCCTAGTTTGTTGATATGAGCAGCTGCACATAAGTGATCGAAAATCAGTCCACAATGTCCTACCGCTTAAACGAATGTAAATTTTAGCTACCGAACCACGGTTCACCATGCACTGTGCCACCTCTTCTATATACGAGTTCCGAATCAATGGACCAATTGGCATGACTCTGTGTATATAGTAATATCTCAGCCAACAATTAACTTGGGCACTGATTGGGTACAATGGTTTAACCGCATTGTGCCCGATCAGTGCCCAAGTTAATTGTTGGCTGGGATAGTATATTATATAGTATATACTATATATGGCTCACACCGCACGTGCACTGTACCTGCACTCCGCGTGTCGTTATTTCGCAGATCCTCTCAGTAATATCTAGTTCCGTTTTGACGATTCGAATGACTACATGTTATGTGGGATGATATCAAATATCAACATTGTTTGTCCCATGCAGCTGGTATATTTTCTCAAATCCCTGATTTGCTATGCATCTGCGGGGCTGCATCTACCTTTAATGCTGAACGTTGGTGCTATCTCAGCCTTCCTTTCATTTTTCCCTGTAATTTGTTCGCCTCTTGATAAACAATCAATCGCCGCCACCACCTGTTATTTGTATTTACTTTTATATTACCAAAATATCCCCCCTAGCCTGCATTCGAATATGCATACAACCTCTTCCCACCCCTTTGGCATCGCAGACTTACCTGCTGTCCCTGCCCGTAGCAGCTGGAGATTCTCAGGACGTCCCCCCCCCCCACCACACACCACCCTGTACCGCCCGCAGACGCACCCCTGCGAACACCTCCTGGGTGACACCCCTGTGACAACCCCTGTGACACCCTGTGACACCCCGGTGGCACCTCCGGTGGACACCCGCGCCCGGTGACAACCCGGTGACAACCCTGCGACACCCCTGCGACACCCCTGCGACACCCCTGCGACACCCCTGTGACACCCCTGCGACACCCCTGCGACACCCCTGCGACACCCCTGTGACACCCCTGCGACACCCCTGCGACACCCCTGTGACACCCCTGTAACACCCCGGTCTCATCCGCTCTCCCGGCAGCTGCCAGAGACGGCTGAGATGCGTCGCTCCGCGTCTCTGTACTGGAACTGGGCCGTGATCGGACTGACGAACGTCATCGCGCGCTCCCCGTCCATCGCCTCTGGCTGGGCCGCCTCCACCAAGGAGATGCTGTCGGACATGCTGGTCATCACGCCGGAACAGGTCAAGGAGAAGGGAGGCGCGCCGGCATCAACGTCCTCGTGATGAAGAGGGTGGGATAGGTACTGGAGGAATAGGGATGTGTTGAGATGTTTGTGCGCGTCGTGACATGTGTGTGAGGTGAAGTCAGGGGAGACTTGGAAATGCGAGTTGATGAATGGTGTGAGCACCGCCACCGGTGATGAGAACCGTCATAGCGTGCTGTTGTGTCTTTCTTGGCAGTGGTGTTCACGTTCTTTACATAACACGCATATGTTGTGTGTACCCGAGAAATGGTGTATAATGTACATAAAACACGCAGCCACAGAAAACAGGCGGAACGTGCGTAAATATGTTCCAGCAGGTCTTCTCGCGTGCTGCAGCTATTCAAGAAGCGATGTGGCTATGGACTCGCCCTTCAGTGTATTGCTGGATATTATCATGCTTGGGATATGATTGTGAAATGTTCAGGCAGTTTGTGTGTATTGTGCGGCAATACATATTTGGAAAACATGCTTGTGTTTTGTGGCATGATTGTTTCGTTTTGTTAAAGGGACACTGCCACCTTAACATTATATTTGAGTTGAGATAGCCATTTTCCGTGCTAGGCATTGAGCATTATGTATAGTATAATTAAACAACCACCGAGGTCGAATCTCAAAGGAAATTTGAAAGTTTTTGGTTTTGACATTCTGTAACAAATCCTCCTCAGTCCCCTGTGTATTTGAACGAGGGACCCTGATGCGGATGACGTCGTCACTTCTTTACTCAAGTTGATTGAGGAGTGCGGACTTTTTGCCTTACATTTGGCCCTTGTCGCCTATAGATGAGCCGTACATATGAGCAGAGCGATTGGCACATGAATTGCGTTTTCCTCGCAATTTCCCGTGACAGGCATTATCATTACGTCTGCTCATCAGTTCCGCATATGTTCTAAATCGAGACTCTTATTTATAGTAAATTGATGCTATGATATATTGTGTACACAAACTAAAATGGAGAGATGGATCTGTCGATTCGGTCTTGCGAAGGACATTACTTGTGCGAATAATTAGTGATTTCGCTAGCGCTACATATCGGTTATTCGTGCATTGGACAGAATGTTTTGGTAAGTTCGGCGAGTGATTGACCCTTGGTAATGGGTATCTGGGTCCCAGCCTTTACAATGACAGGTCATGCTTGAAGTTGAGATCAAGCCATTTTAGGCCGTTGGTCAGTGGCTGAGGTCGGAAATCCATGTATCGCTATAGTTAAATCAAAACGCGAGCTGAGGTCAGATCACGTGGGAGAAGATTCCAGGATTTGGAGGTTTTGAGTGCATGCTGTTTAAGCGTAGTCCCAGTCCCTAGATGTATTTGAGAGATGGCTGCCGCTGCTTGCGACAGGTCCGAGTGCTACTGTACCTTAACTAAATGTTGTGATTACAGTCACTTGGTTTTATGCCGACTTCTTGGAGTCGCATGCATTAGACCCATACACCTGGTTCCTATTACGAGGTGAAGCGTTTATTTTTTTTCCAGAATCCTTCATAGGACGTCATCGAGCTTGGCGCACAATATTAAAACTGAATTTTTTATGAGAATTGAGCATGTTTCGTGAGGAAAATGTATAATCGTGTCGGCAGCATTCATTCATTATTTGCACCACAAAACGACGTACATTTGACACATTTCTTTAAGGTGGAGTTCCTTTAACCGGCCAGAGCTCGCAGGTGGATTGCGCAGACCAGAGAGACTGAGCGAGCTGCAAGGAGGGATTTGATGGTCCGCCCGCGCCGCGTGCAGACCGGTCTTCCAACTAAGCGCAACTCCGGTAGGCGAAGACAGCGAAACACGGCATAGATAGCCATACGAGGCACTACTGAGCGAGAAGTAATATTTCACTGAGATTTTCATTTTGGATCTTAGTCAAATTAGAGAGAGCTGCGAACCAGGTGTGTCTAACAAAGGTCATAGTAGTGTGTTCGAGTTTTTAGGACTCATTTTCGGACTGCTGTTTTCCCATGGAAACCTGTCCGTGTATTAATCTCGTGAATAACATGATGCTAGAGAAGCCATAAACGTTAAGAGATCAAAGTAGTATAAGCCATGGTACAGGTTTTGAGATTTGCGAATCGCATGATAAGGGTTCTCTTCAAATATTTGGATTACTCAGCAATACAATAGTTTAGTGTCGTGCCATGTGATGAGGTGTACTTATTAGGATATAGGTCTAGAGACATGACTGCGTTTAGTTGAGGCAAAGTTATTGGTTTGATCTCTGTTCGAATAATAGCATTTCTAGCCGTTTTAAGAAGAGGATAGGGTATAACACTTTCTGACTGTGCCGGAGCCGGTTTCGCTCTCATTTATTATGATCTTGCGTCTCTGATAACATAGTAATATTTCTACGATGAATCTACTGGTAAGGTCACTCAATGAGGAGCCTCTAGGTCATGCAGTAATGTGTGACTACTCAGCCGTTAGGACTGCATTGATGCATACTGGGGGGCAGCGGCCGGAACTAGCAGGAACGAATCACAGGTATGAGTTAGTCAACCATAGGGTATAGCCTAGTCCTTTCATTGTATCTTCAAGGATGTTACTGATAAGAGCATAATATGGCTTGCCTGTGGACCTCACTAGACTGACTCTTTCTTGTAGAGATCACTAGAGTGCGAGAGCAATTTGCATTCTGTGAGAGTCAGGTACGATGTATTCGTTACAAATAGCGATGAGGATTTTCTGGAAAGATTACGCGCGCTGATCCATGCCATATATTTTGAGGAAAGAGGACATGCATTAGTTTATTGGTCCCATTATACTATCAATGGCAGGGAGTCAGGGAAATGGACGCGTGACCTAGTGTCACCGATACGAATAAATCCGATGCATACTATTCAATTGTATGGTAGTATGAGAACGTATGAATCGCCTGGCAAGACAACTTTCGAAAGAGAGAGCGCGACGAAACTAGCAAACATTTTTGAAGGGTGGAGGTCATTGACATGGACTTGTGCCGAGCCTGGAGATGACCTCAAGTCAAAACTTTTCCAAGTGTGGAGAGATGAGTTGCCCAATAGCAGTGTAGAATTGGCGGCGCCTTGCGCGCCGCCGGAGTATTTCCTTGCTTGATACCGTGACCAGACCTGAGGCGGGGGGGGGCGGAAAATACAACGCCCCTGCAGTGCGCGAGCTATGACTTGAGGCAATAAAGATAGTTGCGACCTTTTGTTTAAACTTTTGGCTGCGAGAGTCCCCAGGAGGACATACGGCGAACAGGAACGTCGTGATATGGAGTATTTGTGGATACTAGGCAACATGAGCGACTAGCACAGGGCAGTCGTAATGCATATTCAAAGTTCACTTGTCTGAAATAATTGCGGAGCAGATTTGTAAGTTGTAACCGACTCTGAGTTGAATCCTGAATCGACTCCTGATTCGGACATTTTTCGATGAGTTAGTCGAGTGACGAGTCGACTCAATTTGTTTGAATCAACACTTTGTCAAGCAAGATTCGAGTCGACTCAATTTGTTTGAAACAGAAGGTACCTACTTGAGTCAAAAGAAGAGTTGTTTCATTTTTTAAACAGTACACTTGAGTCAAGTGTCAATTCAGTTCTTCGGCTGTTAGTCACCTGAGTGATGAAATGATCAGTCGACTTAAACACAAATAGTCTTCAAGTCTGCTGCGGAGTAGGTACTTAGTAGTAACTGAATTGATACAAACCCTCGTGGGAACCCCAAATAGTTTGCCGAGGCTAAGCACTTTGGACTCTTTTGAAGGGCTCCTAAAAAATGTTGCATGGAGCACCGTATTTACACGGTAGATGGACTGACCACAGGACGATATTTACGTAATTGTCGTGGTAGAGTAAAGCTATTTGTTTATATCATCTCTTTCTCTTTTGCTGGATATTATATTGTTCAGTTGGCTGATGCGCAGGGTCGTAGCCAGCATTTTTCGTGATAGGTCGGGGGCCCGTCACAGGGGGGGGGGGGAAGTCCCCATACATATATGACAAATTGCGATACTTCCATAATCAAATTTCAAAAGCTCAAATTTCAGGCCTGAGAGGGCCTATTCCAGGCCTGAGTGAACCTATGCCAGTTCTGAGAGGGCTCATTCCAGGCATGAGAGGGCCCATGCCAGGACTGAGAGGGCCCTCGAGAGGGTTCTTCCTCCTTATCGTTGGTCTCTATGACAGACTAGGAGTAGGAGGGCTCTTGTATTGCATGAGAAGGCTTTGGATCCGCTTCTCTCATGCATTTTACAACAACATAAAATGACGCGCCATGCCGTGTGTTGCAACTTGCAGTCGTGAGTCGGGCATAGGTGGCCCGGCAAAAAACGTCCGGGTGCATGAGCACCATTTGAACCCCCTGTCTGTGCCTCTGGGCTGGTGTGAGCCTCGACACCAAATATGCATGGCTTATGAGTTTCAAAAAACATAAAATCGGCGGCTCTATTGTAAAAGCACTGCAACAAAACTCCTTTGGGGACTCGAAATACCAAAAAATGTTTATGTCATACAAATTTACTTCAAAAGTTACCATAGTGCTACAGAAATTACATTTGGCATTTTATAAGTTTCTAAAATTGGCAATTAAAAAAGGCAAGCATTCACTGTTCTATTCATAGGTACAACGGGTACAACAATTATATTTAGCAGTCCTATTCATCTGGGTTTTATAGTGCTGTACCGTCTGTGATGGGATGTTTTTAATTGGTTTTGGTTGTTTTATTGGCTTTTTCAAAAAATATAATATTTTTGAACAAAGTATTTTTTTAATCTCAAAATAAAACATCGTTTTGAAGTAACTCAAAAGAAGTTTGATGATTTATCCAACGCTGTATAAAACAAATTTTGTCCTCTTCTCTTCACCTCTACATCCTGCAGTTCCTTTTCCGGTTGTATCTGAGGTGAGTGGACGTGTTGGAGCTCATTCCGTGATTAAGTTAGTTATTTGATGTTACGTGATGCTTAGTTTTTGACAGAAGTTCGGGGAGGTTGTTTCTTTTCGACTGGTCGCTTCTATATTATTTAAAGTGTATATTACGGACAACTTTGTTGCGCAACGCTTGCTGCCCGATAAGCCGAGGTTTGCACCATGTCGAGGTTTTTCTGAACTTATGGCATTTATAATTGCTCACTTGTTTATTGTGTGATGCTTGCTATGAATGTGGTTTGATGTACAATTTCCCATAACACACATGTTAACCACATGGTAATCATGAGGGCTAGCCCACCTTTTCCACATGGTGCCCACATGGGTTTGGAAAAGGTTTCTGCATGGTAACCATATGGGCTAGCACCCCGCCTTGCTAACTATCAAACCCACTTAGGCCATAATGGGCATGCCCAATATCATCCCATATTTCATGTGTGCCAGCCTCGGCCCACATGGGCCCATGTGCAAGACCCATGCCAAATGAGCCCTCACAGCCATTTAAACCAATGTGGCAACCACAAGGTGTGTTATGTGGCATGAGTTAGTCCCATATACCTTTGCCAGCTGCAGTTTGTGTGCACTTTGGTTGACTATGGCTGGTTAACGGCATGCTTTTTTAGATACTGCAGTGGCTCTCCTTTCATTGACACAGGTGGTTAATTTCTTCAACAATCCATATTGATATTCTTGAAGCATGCCACCTGCACTCTGCAGGGGTTTTATTGATTTCTGGCCATTGGCGTGCCCAGACGGCAAAGTTTATCTTAAGAGCTTATAACATCTGCACCAGTTTTTACTGAGTAACCTATGATCTGTATCACAGACCATATGTT
>VOPJ01014848.1:14715-86123 GCA_014673585.1 Semibalanus balanoides | reverse complement strand
TCTTTTGTATAACGTGTTTTTACTGTCCGCAGAGTTGTACATGGCCCCGATGACGATAGTATCGGTGGCGGGATTGTAACCTTAATACGCAAAACAAAATTGAGGGTGTGCCAGTTTTCTTTCCCTAAATCACTGTATAAATTTCGCATGTTTGGAGTTTAATTAAAGGTTCTGCCTTACAATTTGTATTGACAATTTGTGTTGCATCACTGTCACATTCTGGTTGTTGTTTGGAAAGTCAAGTCTCAGCCTATTTTTATGCTCGTCAGCCATTTGCACCCGTAGACTAGAATACAAAACATGCTTTACTGTCCAAGTTTTCACGGAACATAACTTCCAAGTTCAGCAAAATGGAGAAGCGGGCCACTCTACTGACACTGGTATTCTTGGCCATATTTTTGTCAGTGCGACGACTCGTTTATTTTCTAGCCTGACACATGACGCATACAATGTGCATCCCACTTTACTTATCATGTCAACTTTGAAGCGACTCCGCTATTTTGAAGTTAAATGGAGTGTGCCTAGCGCTTACTCAAATCGCTCATTTGGAGTTGTTGACACTGGTCTATAGAACATATTTTTTATGAATTTAGCCATTACTTCATTTATCCAGATTTACTCTAGTTGCTGAGATATTCCAAAGGCGCCAAAATCAGTACGGAATCACACAATTATCGGTAGGCGCCAGAGAGGCCTTCGCTACTAGAAGCATTGCTCTAACGATTACACCGCTAACATATATCGTTAGCGCTGGCCAATAGAAAACAGCTCGTTGCGCACTGATAGCTGCCGAACAGAGCCTCGGTGGCCATTTTAGATTGTTCGTATGGTAAGTTAATTGTCTTAGGTCCACTATTCTAGATAACATATTCTTTGCTCTGTTTGTAGTGGCGATCGTTTATGATATCGAAACAAAACAATATGCAAAACAGAATATAAGTAAAAATTCAACTAAAGGAGCTCCAGACGTGAATTTTATCGTATAAAATAATCAAACCAATAGCTACTTACCGTAATGCAAATATATGTGGCATTCCAAAACGGTAGACACACTTCCTTTAAACGTGCGCTTCACCTTCACTACTCATTTGAGGAGGCTTCTATTACTACGAGCATTTCACCTTGAGCTTGAGGGTATCATGCAGGACATTTTAGTAGGTACACACGTGTGCAATGTGCATTACTAATGTGGATATGTCCTTAATTCGCATGCAATTTTAAATCATTGTGCACCATTTACAAATGAGGACACGCAATATTTGGTGAAATATCAAGCGATGCTTTTTAATATATGCTCTTAATAATTACGTGATGCATTTCTGAGTAGCATGGCACTATGTATGATTACTTCATAAATCACGCTGCAAGCTAAAAGGATTATAGTCGGTCCTTTTTGCAGCGGTCAACGTGCTGAGCGGTTATCACGGAGACTGGCCTATGCACCGTCAGTGTCGGCTGGTCTGCGTTCCAGCGTTGAATGTTTGGTCTGTTCTGTTTGCGTTGCAGTGCTGGTATCGTCAATCAGCTGCTACAAACAGGCGCTGTTGGAAGCAGAGGACTGCGCAGACGACTCACTACCAGACAACCTGTGGCCTCAGGTGCTCCGAATGGAGAAACGCCACGAGGACATATGCTCGTAAGTGGCTTCAGCTGCTGGTCATCGCTTGTCAGATCATCAGATGAGCTCAGAAAGAGATTATGATGTTACATCCCTGCCTGCTGCTGTATGACACTACACGCGAACCTGTGTCAACAGCTGGCATGTGGCCTGGGACGTGCATTGTCGAAAAACAGGGTGCAAAGGATGACGGCACACGCTACAGGCAGATTGTTTTATTATACCATTAATAGTTACTTGTCAGTTTAAACTGCCATGGTGCTGAGCCTACCCCGGATAATCGCTCTGGGCCCGCTCTGTAGGTGTCCATGACACCTACAGTCTACACTGCTTCGAGCCTACCCCGGATAATCCCTCTGGGCCCGCTCTGTAGTGTCCATACAACCTACAGTCTACACTGCTTGTGAGCCTAGCGGGATAATCCTCTGGGCCCGCTCTGTAGGTGTCCATGACACCTACAGTCTACACTGCTGTGCTGAGCTGTATGCCGGATAATCGCTCTGGGCCCTAGTGTCCATGACACCCACAGTCTACACTGCTGTGCTGAGCCTACCCCGGATAATCGCTCTGGGCCCTAGTGTCCATGACACCTACAGTCTACACTGCTGTGCTGAGCCTACCCCGGAATGAATTCGCTCTGGGCCCGCTCTGTAGGTGTCCATGACACCTACAGTCTACACTGCTGTGCTGAGCTGTATGTCACCGCACAACGGGACGGCTTTAACAGCCCGTTCGAACGGTATTGATTTTAAATCCGATGAAACTTAAATCCGATGATACAGGGCTGAGGTAAGATTTCTAGCTATTCTGTGTTCTGTTTTTTGCCAGCTGTAGTTTTTGCTGGAGAAGTGAAACTGGTGTTTATGCGCTCTTAACCCGCGAGTTATTGGGGGGGGGGCTATTTATAGCCCTCCTCCTGTTATTTTGTAATATCTCCTAAAAAAACAGCGATATCGTCACCAAACTTTCAGTACCTTACTGCACATTAATTTGACACATGCTGTCTGAAGGAAAAAGATAAGGCTATGATAGCTCAAACAGGAATGACGTCAGAGTGACGTAATGTTCTGCGTTTTTGGTTGAACAATAAGGTTTTGCGAGAAACGCTGTCAAAAGTGCAGTTCTTAAGGTAATTTCAATTGTAATATGGCCAATTCCACTACAGATCACCAAGGCATGGGAACCACACCCTCTCCGATTTCGCTTTGAAGTGGTGAATGGGGTTATTTTGGGCGCTGATCTCGTTTTCTGAATTTGTATGGTCGTCAGGTTATGGGGTCACAAGATACAGGTCAACGAAAATTCAGGTCAAGGTCAAACATCCCACTACGTTTGTCATTATAATATCCAAGATGAAATTACATAGCAGGGAAAAACTATATATCATTAGAGAGAGGAAGAAACAACGAATATGATGAGATAATGAGTTAACCCCTTAAGTCAAAATGTAACATTTTGATCTGATGACCTTGAAGTGAGTTCAAGGTCAAACCATGTTTGCCCGTTTTGATTTCGATAAAATTTGCACACAAATTAGTTCATTTAATTGGTAATATGCATGCAAAGTGTCACGTGGTAACTGCAACTCCTTAGGGGTCAACAGGGGGCATATGTAATGACGTCATTTTCCCAGCAAGTTTACGAATTACGTTTTTCTTCAAATATATGCAATATGGGCGTCATTTAAAAGCACCTGCTCTATTAAGTACACTGATGACATTAATTTGCATACAAAAAATAAAACTATAAACAAAAAAATAATTAAATAAAATATAACCATAAATTTTTTTTATTTCGTCAATCGTCCTCAAAGGACTCCGATGCGACGGATATCGCACCACTTATCAACATGGCTGAATGCATCTACCGTTTATTATTATCCTGAACAAGAACTAAGCAAGGTGTTATTGTGCTGTCTGAGTACTCAGTTAGTCACCGCTTCTGTCAAGGTCAATTAGCTTTGTCATCTGAGTTAGATCGGTGCCTGACGTGGTGTACACGGGGAAGTGTGCCCGGCCCGAGGCCAGCGAATGTTTTCTGATCAATATTTTTTTTTTTCTGCCTTAAAAGAAAGTAGTACATTTTGAATTTGTAAGCCATGCATTTTCTGAGGACTAGTCTACTTCCATGGACATAAAATGTTTTATCTAAATTTAAAACGACAACATAATTCCCTCTCAAAGTTAAGAAGTTTGAAGCAATAAAAGATACGCTGTACAGTCTCTCTGAGAAGATCCACCCATGCGTGCGTCGCGCCTTCCACCGAACAAAACCAAACAGTTTGAGGCCCCAGCACACGCGGGTATTTGTAGACGGGCTGAGATCGCGCACCGTCCGCGGAGGTAGTTTGGGGCCGGTCAAGCTCCGTTCAACTTATACCGTTCTTCGCCCCGACCCCACCAGACATGCCCCGGCTTCGTGGCGTGTTTCAGTGCCACCCGTGCGAGATGTGAATGGTGGCTCTGAGATAAAGAACAAGGTGCGCAGTTTATCTTCAGCCAGGCCATTCAGACCGACTCGCATACGTGGGATATTAAAATAGTATTGAAATGAGAGAGAGAGAAGAGAGAGAAGAGAGACCAGAGAGAGAGAGGACGAGAGAGAAGAAGAGAGATCCGGAGAGAGGAAGAGGAAGGAGAAGAGAGACGAGAGAGAGAGAGACGGTAGAGCGAGAGCGAAGCGAAGCGAGAGCGAGACGAAGCGAGCAGGCGATGAGCCCGGCGACCGCAGGCGAGAGCGAGCAGGCCAGAGGCGCAGCGCGAGAGCTGAGAGCGAGACGAAGAGCCGAGAGCGGAGAGCGGAGAAGCGAGAGCGGAGAGCAAAGCGAGAGACGAGGAGCGAGAGCAGAGCGCAGAAGCGAGAGCGGAAGATCGAGAGCGAGATCGAGAGCGGAGAGCTGTGAGAGCGGGAGGAGCGAGAGCGAGAGCGAGAGCGAGAGCGAGATGCGAAACGAGAGCGAGAGCGCGAGAGCCGAGACCGGAGAGCGAGAGCCCGAAGCGAGCAGCGAGAGCGAGAGCGAGAGCAGAGAGCGAGAGCGAGAGGCGACCGAAGCCGCGAGAAGCGACGAAGCGAGAGCGAGCGCGTTGAGACCGCGGAGCGAGAGCGGGAGAGCGAGAGCGGAGAGCGAAGAGCGAAGACGAGAGCGGACGAGGCGAGAGCGAGAGCGGAGAGCGAGACGTAGAGCAGAGACGCGGACTACAAGAGAAGCGAGAGGCGAGACGAGAGCGGAGAGCCGAGAGCAGAGCAGCATGAGGCGAGAGCGAAGCGAAGCGAGACGAGAACCCGATCGGAGCGAGACGAGCGAGCGAGAGCGAGACGAGAGACGAGACAGAGCGAGAGCCGACGAGGAGGACGAGGACGAGACAACGAGGAGCCCGAGACAGAGCGTGAGAGCGAGAGCGAGAGCGATGAGCCCGAGAGCTGAGAGCAGGAACGGAGCGAGCGAGACAGAGAGCGAGAGCCGAGACGGCGAGAGCGAGAGCGTGAGAGCGAAGCGAGAGCGAGAGCCGAGACGAGCAGCGAGCAAGAGCAAGAGCAGAGAGCAGAGCGAGAGCACTGGAGAGCGAGACGAGGGAAGCGACGAGCGAGAGCGGAGAGCGAGAGCAAGAGTCGTCGGGAGAGCCGAGAGCGAGAGCGAGAGCGAGAGCGAGACAGAGAGCGAGAGCTGGAGAGCGAGAGCCCGAGAGCGAGGACAGCCAGAGAGGGCGAGACGAGCGGAGAGCGAGAGGCAGGAGAGCGCAGAGCAGAGAGCGGAGGAGCGAGAGCGAGGAGCGACGAGCGATAGCGAGAGCGAGAGCAGACGAGCTGGAGAGGCGACGCGAAGCGAGAGCGAGAGCGATGAGCGAGAGCGAGAGCGAGAGCGAGAGCGAGAGCGAGAGCGAGAGCGAGAGCGAGAGCGAGAGCGAGAGCGTCATTTCTTGCGCGTGTTTTATCATTACGAGTGAATGGTAGGTGACTTAACTTTTTATTTGACATTTACTAACCTAAATTATCAAAATTTGTGCGGGATCAGAAACAACTACTGTGCGGCGCGCCGCTGTGTCGTCTGCTGTCGCGACGAGCCGCGTGTAGTGCGATAAATTCGTTTATGATAGTTGGTTCTTTCAAAAGTCACAGTCGAAATACAGGGTCCCAAGCGGTCTGCCGTTTACAACTTGGTGACTTTAAATCTAGTCTCAAGTGTAAGTAAGTCTAGTTTCAAAGCCCTTCCAGATGACGAGCTAAACGACACAACCAACCTACACACACGCACCTAGTAAGTGTCTTCCGGCACAGTATCGGGATCGGCGGTTCCTAGGTTTGTCTGACGGCTCGCTCCCCTCGCATTCCGCTGTCCCCGGGTCAGGCAATCCAGTGACTCTCAAACTGAACTGCCCCTCCTCGGTCGGGACGGGTGGCGCCACCGCCACAGTGGGTAGATACTTTCAAGAGAGACTGTACATCTTTTGCATTTCATGCTCGCCGTTTTCTCTTCAGTAATGGCAACGCATCATATGCTCAATTTGCACAATTGCTTCAAATTGCATTGGACCATGTCCCTGAAGCAAATCGCGAACATTAAATAAGTCGCCGTTGGGTGCATGAATTAACCTTCGATTTCATCGCCACTTTTTCGATTGGTTATTTAGTGTATTGCGACAAATTGTTACTTGTATTGATAAGTTCAACCGTTGTATTATATACAGCCAGAGACGATACTATGCAAAACTCCCAACGCCGAAAATAAATGAGCCACAATGATTGTTTTAAAGATTGGAGGTCGCGACCACTACCTATCTAAGCAGTCGCTGAGTTCATAAGGCTACCGCTAACTTGGACATATTTGTATTCAATATTTGTTGATTGTCAAGGATAGTAGGGCACATAATCATGATAACAGATTGCAAGATATATATTTTTGTTTACCTTGTCTTAAAAAACAATGCCCTATTTTTGTGGCAACTAAAATTAATTGCCATGTATGTACATGCCTACATAGTACCGGTCGTTCAAAGTGTGGAAGGCTGATTAACTTTAACTTCACATATCTTTCCGTAGGAATGTTTTGATTCAAAATGTAATGAGTTACCATATATTTTGGTGCTCTCCGTCGATTTAAAGAAATTACTTAATTTTTTGTGGGGAAAAGGTCAACATTTCCCTTAAACATCATCACGTTTGCGTGGAAATGGCAGTTTGGATTTTGGTGACTACCAATTCGATGCCCGTCTTAGCGCGTGCCACATTTAATTTAGGCGATGGCTTGTAACCGGTTATAACGCCCCAAAGTTCGTTAGACGTATTGAAGGCACCCACGTAGGAACTTAAGGAAAATATCCAAGAAAATGGCAAAATATCCAGGTACTTTGTATGAAATTGCTTCGCTCTTTTGATCAGCACAAATACATAAGCTGTTCATAACGAATACAATCGGTGATTGGGTACAGAGACGCAGGCACAGTTTTTTTCCTTCCGTTGTAATTGAGGCTCTAATGCAGATTTTATGGTTGAACAAGTGCCTTTGTACTTCTTAGACCGAGCAATACACATTGCTACTGATCATGATTATAAATAAAACAGTAGATGCACATATAGAATAGGTGCTGCGATATGCCGTCGCATGGGATGTCTTTTAGAGGACGATATTAATTATTTATATTATTTCATATTTTCTATTGTTTTATTTATTGTTATTTATTTGTTACTGTTTTTATTCATCAACTAATGTCATAAATGTATTCTATAAAGCAGGTGCTTTCAAATGACGACCATGATGCTTACATTTGGAGAAAACCGTAAATCGTAAACTTGATTGGCAAATGATGTCATTACATATGCCCCCTGTTGACCCCCAAGGAGTTGCACTTACCACGTGCAATTTTACAAGCATGCTACCAATTAAATGAACCAACGTTTGTGCATATTTTAACTAAATCGAAACAGGCAAACATAGTTTGACCTTGACTTCACTTGAAAGTAATCAGATCAAGTTGACAAATTTTGACTTTAGAGGGTAAATAATTATGTCATCGTATCCGCTGTTTCTTCCTCTCTCTCTAATGCAATTTAGTTTTTATCTTATCTGTCTTTTTATCTTGGAGATATAATGACAAACATAGTTGAATGTTTGACATTGACCTGAATTTTCGCTGTTCTGTATATTGTGACCCCGTAACCTGACGACCATACAAATTCAAAAAACAAAATCAACACACAAAATAACCCCATACACCACTTTAGAGCGAAATCGGAGAGGGTGTGGTATACATTTTCACTCCTACCTTGGTGATTTGTCCTGGAATTGCCCATATACCAAATGACAGATACTGAACTCAACTATCAAACTGCAATATCGGTTATTCAAATTTGCTGAAAATCAACATTTTTGAGAAATTAAGAAATTTTTTACATTAAAAAATATATGTTCTAGAAGAGTGCAATGAATATGTGTAGCAAGTTTGAAGTCAATATCTTCAAAATGACCGACTTCCAACCTTTCAAAGTCAAAATTCGACCACCTCTAAAGGATAACCATGCATTCAAATTTCATTTCCGTTTTTTGCCTTTTACTTCTTTTTGTATGCAAAAAATGTTCTAACGTAATTTTTCGCGTTCTAGTCGAAAAACGAACCCATATACATGTGTTACGATTCCTAATGACCGTAATCTGCAGTTTGACCTCGTGACCTCGGATGACCTTAACCTGACCCAAGGTCAAAAACAGCTTAGAATGGTGGTTAGAAGTGTTAGATACACGAATCATACTGATTTATCAACTGATAGTGCGTTTAATATCGCATTTTTTGCGCGACGATTCCGTCCACCGGATTTGGATGACACGGTCAAACATTTTGTCTTTGACGTAACCTGTGACGTCATCGGTGACCCTGAGGTTAACAATATTATGTTTTCTATGCCAAATATAACGGGGTTATCTAATGCCGTTTAATTTTTAGGATCGGCCCAGTAGTTCCGGAGATGAAAGGGGCTATAAATGCCCCCCAGTAACTCGCGTTACAAAATATACACCAGTAAAGCGCAGGTTAATGCTAACGCCATTATTATCTATATTCAAACAAGCATAATTATCTAATGATTAAGGACGGAAATACACATGCGTAGCTCCAAACATTGCTTTGAGAATGATGCAAATTTTGAGAGCGTTTATAACTTTTCGCTCGTGCTATAAATTAAACCAATCAGCTTTAGGTAGTCCATCCGCGGGGCTTTGCCGGTTATTTAATCACAGCCGAAGTCCCAATGGTATAGTATAAATTGTAGCTTTGTTTATAATTAACCCAACGTTATTTTAGTTAAATAGTGAGACATTATAGGTTTCTGCTGTGGGCATGACACGATTAACATTAATATCAATAGAAGACTAATAACAAACATAATAATATTAAACATCTCAAATATCACAAACATCCTTTTCCGGCGTTATACTATCAGCTCCAAAGTCCCTACTCCCTATGTCTTGAACAGTGTAAGGATGAATACAATGCGAAAGCAGCAATAGTCCATACGAATTCATTTTTCACGATAGAAGGACACCAAATTTATTGACATCGATGATCAAAGTGGATTAATAACCTTCCGTTCCCCTGCACGGTTTGCTGACGTGACGATCACCACTGTTTGACCTCGCACTGGCCGCCGGTCCGTGTGTACTGTGTAGACTGTATAGTGCCCTGGTGTAGACTATGTAGTGTCGGCACAGTACCTGTGATGTTTGCTGCCCCGTCCACACGGCCTGCTGTACAAACCCGGCAGACTGTGACCACCTGCCTCGCTGTGCTACACTGCACTTGGACCGATTCGCTGCCGCTTGTATTTGTACCGAGTGTCAACATTAATGGTCCAGTATATATAGGGTGACGGGGTCTGTACAGAGAAAGGATTGTCTGTAACATTTGCATAATTGTATTTAATTTGTGATGTTATTAAGATATACGTTTACGCGGAATAACCTTTGTTTTTGTGTATCATCCTGCATGTGAGAGTACATATATACATATATACATGACCCCGCCCCTCCCTCTGTTGGCAGGCCATTACGGCGTCAGTGTCAGTGTCTGGAGCGCAGTGGACGTCTGGAGCGCTGCGAAGCAGAGGCTGCCGAGCTCTACCACAACGTGACCGGCATGTTCCTGGGCTCGTGGTGCGGTGCGGCCGGCACCGTCACCTGCTCCGTCAGTCTTCTGCTGGTGACACTGCTGCTCAGCTCCGGCTGGGCACTGCTGGCCGGCTGAACAGCTGACCGGGCTGCTGGTCCGCCCCGGCTGGGCACTGCTGGCCGGCTGGCTGTGCTGCTGGTCTGGTCAGGCTGGCTGGCTGGGCTGCTGGTCTGCTGTACGGCTGGCCGGGCTGCTGGTCTGGTCAGGCTGGCTGGCTGTGCTGCTGCTGGTCTGCTGTTCGGCTGGCCGGGCTGCTGGTCTGGTCAGGCTGGCTGGCTGTGCTGCTGCTGGTCTGCTGTACGGCTGACCTCTGCTGCGACTGAGCACCGCCACCCTGCTGACGGTGTGGTTAGTGCTGCCACCTACATCACACCTGGCAGCGCGTCATGTGAACGTGCAGACAGACATCCGGTCTGGAACGCTGCCTGGGCGGCTCTCCGGCCCCTCTGAGCTGCCCTCTGGTGGTCTTGTCTCGTGCACAGTGGTCTCCCTCGATGGAAGACGTTGGTCCGCCCTGGTCGCAGACTGATCCGGACGGATCCCGACTGATCCGGACGGATCCGGACTGATCCGGACTGATCCAGACGGATCCTGTGGTACAAGACACGGGTTATACTTGGCTGTGATATCGCATAATGTGGTTATCTTGCCTAGGTGTTTATACGGCATAGCAACGGGAGTAGCGTGAAACTGTGTTGCGTTTGTAGCGGATCACACAATTGTTTTAGATCGTGTTTGGTTGATTGTAACGAATGCCCGGTTCGTTTGAAGGGGTCGGAGGGCTCAAACTACGGGAGATGCACCATTCAAAAGCTGAGCTCGCGCTGAATCCAGCGATGCATTTTTTATCGCCATTTTTTCCCGAAATAGCGCGCATTGTTTGGCTAGGGCTATAGTGTATGGTATGGCTAAAATACAGACTAATGAGATATGTACTGATTCGTCATACTCGGCACGTCAAGGTCTCACAATTCAAAGCCATTAGATGGTTTCATAAGTTGCACGGCTGCATCAAAGCCGAGCGCTCCCGGTGTCGGCACTACTATGGATTTCAGACCGCGTGAGACCCCATTTTTTGTCGATAAATTGTTAAGAAATGGTCGAATCCGAATCAAATTTTCGCACAGTCTATTTCAGCCCAGGCGCCGATTTCTATCGGTATAGTCTTAACAATAAATACAAACTTATGGTACTTGTCATCGACTCTTAACGTTAAATCTGCTCGGTAGACCTATTTCCACAGTAGAGGTTGCCGTGACGTAGGTGGTAACCTCAAAAGCACGTGCTGTCTTATCGTCATCATCGTCGGTAGTCACGTGCTGTTGAGGTAAAAACTCACAACCTACTTCACGGTAGCCTGGCTTGTGGGGTCACTGGGGTTTACCGAGCAGATCGAAACGTTACGAGTCAATTGCAAGCATCATAAGTTTTATGTTTTGTTAAGACTATAGACAGAAATTGGCGCCTGGGCTGAAATAGACTGTGCGAAAATTTGATTTGGATTTGGCCATTACTTAAAACATTATCGAAAAAAACGGGGTCTCACGCGGTCTGAAATCCATAGTAGTTCCACTTTCGCTTGCGCCTCACGCGCAAAATCGCCCCTCGCGACACGCGAGCTGAGCACTGCGCGCCGCCGACCCGGCTAACAGAGCGGGCTCTCGGCCAGTCACGGACAAACGGGGCAACGCATGTTGAAATCCCTAGCTTTGTCCGCCACCCCAGCTATTCAAGGAGACCGTGACAAATTTCCAGCCACCTCCGGCCCCCGATCGCTATACAAATGGTACTTTTAGACAATTGCATGTACCATATTTGCCAAACGTAGCCTCTGACCGGGACTGGGCGCTGTCCCGTTTCGGCCACTTATTTTGTACACGATGTGACGTCAGAGGCCACAGAACAGCCGCCACCGGTCATGACCTGACCTTGACCGGCCAGCCGGCCGGCGGCGACCGCGCCGTGGCCTCTGACGTCACACCGTGTACAAAATAGGGTGCGATTTGACGGTGTATGGCCACGGTCGGCTTTCGTGAGGCCTCTTTAGCTGCAGGAGACTGAGTTTGTCCCTGGTCTGGTGTTGCAGTGTCCCACGTGCCTTGGAGACTGACGAGAAGAGCATAATGATTCTGTTGATATGGATGTAGATAAGGATGATGATGTTGATATGGATGTAGATAAGGATGATGTTGATATGGATTTAAATAAGGATGATGATGTTGATGTGGATATTGATAATTGTGCTTGTTCAACATGTGTCAACTGAAACTTTGTGCTATGCTCGTAATGGCATCGCCGTACCAAGTCAACCGTTACGGAATACCTTATGACGAATAATACACGAGAATATTTCAGAAATATTATATTTCCTGAAAATGAGCAACAGTTTATAATGCACATATGTACAACGTCGTGACCACTAATACTTCTCACACGCGAATGATCCCATTAGTAAAATAACATTTGTACTCTTCATAAAAATGCGTATCACAACGCCTGTCTGTACAGCAATTGGCCGGGGTGGGTGGTGGGACCACTGGGGGCCCTATCACAGCGGGGGCGGGGGGGGGGGGGTAGCAGTCCCGGTCAACAGGTCGGAGCGCATTCTAAGCGACCAGCCGCGAGCACCGGGGCAGAAGCGCGCAGCGAAAGCCGCGAGGACGACCCTCCAGCTGCGGCATTCGACTCAAAATCACCAAGGCCAACCACTCCGGACGAGAATAAGAACGATCGCCACGAGTCGCCAGGCATAACTGAAAAAGCTCGAGTTTGAGGAGCCGGCTGCTGAGACGCAGTGCAACGCAAGACCTGCGGCGTTGGCCCTAAGCGGGTAAAACAATCAACAACCGGCGGTCAGTCAAAAGTTGTCCAGCAGCAATCAACACAAATCACACATCCGAAGGAGTTGGCCCACTAAGGTCTCGTAGACAATCCGAAATCTCAAACCTGCTCTCGCGTGACGCTACACTCAGGCCGTCTAAATGGGCCCAAACAAGACGAACATAAATCCGGTGCCTCCCTCTCTCATCCACCGCCTGACCTGAATTGGTTGGCCATGTTCCGACCAGAGACACGCTCACCGTACACGAGTCCTCATAGCTATTACACTACCAACTGGAAGCAGTTCGTCTCCTTAGCCTGGATGGCCTGAGATGCAGCTCTCATCCAAGCATTCTCTCAAAAGAAAACAGAAAGTGGAAGCTTACGACATTGTAATACAACTATCATTGATACATTTAAAATCACAACAAAATTGACCTACAAGCTAAACATTCAACGTATGTACGAGCTCAAACTCAACACCTCTCTCAAACCAAGCTCAATCATAACACAATCCAATCCTGCCTGCTACCCATCCCCTCCACGAGATCCTCATCTGCCTCCCCTCGTCTCTCCTCCCACCACGTCGAACCAACCCGCCTTCGCATATCTCACCTTGCTCGACCATGTGTCTGAACGGTAAGAGTCGAAGTGCCCGAACTGAGAGCGGACACCCAGAAACCCGTGCCATCGTGTAAATCCGCTGGGGCGATACAGCCCCTCTGCGGATCGACAACACTGCTGCGAAACCACTGCCTGTCCACCGCGATGCCTGCAAGTGTTTCAAAAACGGCCCATCATGGTCACAAAGCATGGCAAAAAGCGGCAGAACACTCAGCCCGTAAGACAAGACGGGCCCTGAGTGATCAGAATGCCAGGGCCACACTCTCCGCTGCCGGCTACGCTCGACCCGGACTTCCTGCTAGCCCTACACCATCGCACCTCCTTAGCCGCCGCCGGTCTGATAGCTCAGAGTACTTAAAACTCGCATCTCGAGGGTCCCGAATCCTCGATAGCGTAGTTGAACGATGCCATGGTCCTGACATGCTGCTCCCGACTTTGCGGCGCCTCCAGTCACCCCCCCCGCAGAGATCAACTAATCATCCCCCAACATCCCCAGTCATTTTCATCTCAAACCCCCTTACACCAATAACAACCTCAACTCTACCTCCAATCAGTCCCCAATCTCTCCCCACATCCAAGTCGCTTCCTCAAGCCTACATCAATCCAACCTCAACTGCGGCTCCCAACCACATCCCCAAGCAGTCCACGAGTCCGAAGCCACCCCAGTCATCCCATCTACGTAACAAGAACACCACCAAAGAACCTCTCTTCAGAAACCCAAGACCACCTACACGGCCACCACCCAGGAAACAAACACATCCACACTTAACACCAAACAAAACTACTCAGTGCAACGCCCCACAACACTAAAACGAATGACCACAGACACAACACATAAGGAATCACATTCGGTCTCCCACTCCACTTTGACCACCCTTACCCTCTACCCCCATCCTGCACTCTCACCACCACCACAGGCCCACCATCCCCTCTCAGCACCCCACCCCCGACCGCCACGCTCCCGCACTCTCCCTCTCTTAACTCCTCGCCACCAACTTCACGCTCACCTGGCCTGCTCGGGATCAGGGCTCCGGAAAACGCTCCCCTTCGAACGCCGCGGGGGGGCGCCTGGGGGCCGGGCGGCCAACAACCCCCGCCGCCCGCATCTGCAATTCCCGTCACACGTGCCAACTCGCCCAATGAACTGAGTCCGTCTATAGAGCGCTGGGGGGCGACGCCAACGGCAACGGCGGCGGCTTCCGCCATCGCGGCGCCGCCCGCCGCCCTCAAATCTGCGCGGCGGCGGCGAGGCGGGAAGCCGGCCGCCGTGCCGCGGCGTCGCCAGCGCCTCTAGCGGCGTGACGGGAACTTGCGATGCGGGCGGCGGCGGGTGTGGCCGCGGCGGCGCCACCAGCGGCGTCACGGACACATCCAGGGCCGACACATTGTCCGCAGCCGGCGGTGGATGCCGCGCGCGCCGCGCTATGTCGGGCGAATCTAGCGACGTCTCGTACCAGGCCTTCTCCCGTCTCCGACGCGCGGCGGCGGCGGCGTCCGGGGAGCCATCCCTCACGGACGCGACACTCAGCTGTCGCGAGAACGCCGCTGAGTGTGCCGGCAGACTGCCAGTCCTCGCGTGCGCCACTCTGAGCGCATCACTCGCCGCGCTCAGCGGCGAGTCTGTGAACCTGGGCGGCTGCGGCTGCGGCGGCCAGCGGGGCGCGGCCGCCTCCAGCGGCACGGGCGGGGGCGGCGCCGCCTCGCCGTCCAGCCGCTCCATACTCCGCGCCTCTAGTGTCAGATGCCCGGCGGAAGACACGTGCCGGCGGCGGTCCAGACTACCGAACCGCGCCGCCGAGTCGTCCGGCGTCGCCTCGAAGCTTCCGTCCAACTCATCCACGCTCAGATGGTGCAGCATCGGTGACGGCTGGGGGGCGGGCTGCTGCTGCTGTGACGAAGCAGGCGCTGCGGCCGGCGCTGTCCGCCTCTGCGGCACGCTGTACTGCCCTCCAGGCGACCAGTACTCGCGCGGAGGCGGCGGCGGCGGCGTGTCGCGCTGGCTCAGCGTCGGGTACTGCTTACTGCGGTACGATGAGCGCGTGTACACCGAGCTCGGGATGTACCCTCCGTTGAAGTCCTGGCTGCCCGGACTCGGCTCTCGTGACGGCGGCAGCTGCAGCGTCGCCGATCTCGACTTGGGTAGTTTCTTCGGTGAGCCAGGCGCTGACAGAGCTCTCGGCCGACCCTCCCCGGCTTCAGACAGGTCAGAGAGGTGCGCAGGAGGCCGGCGCGGGTGGCGCTGTTCAGGCCGGCCCGGGGAGCGCGGCGGTCTCGGCGGCAGCGCGCCGTTCATCGGCGACAGGCTGACACCCTCGGCAGACGCCACCGAGCTCTCATCCTCCTCGCTGTGGTGGTCTGTAACAGAGAACGCCACACGTCAGTTATGACACCTGGCAGTAATCAGCTGGCGTCATAACGGCTCGTAACGCATCGAGATATACTTCCCAATCGCTTTAGACAATGACAAAGGACTGTCCTACAGCTCCGACTTCACCGCAGCAGTGTTCGCTCTGACTGAGTGAGCAAGCCATGGGGGAAACACCCGCTAAGCCGGACCTCGGTCGGATCAGTCGTTCCTCTGCCGGCTGTTAGTCCCGGCATAGGATATCCTGCCAGAGCCGAGGGGTGATGACACCACGTCTCGTGACCACACTGACTCACACACAGTTCAACAAACACACACAGCCTGCCGATGATGTGACGACCCGGATTTCACATCCTGCTACTCGCTCGAAGACCCCGCATTCCCCAGATGTCACGCCATCCCCCAGATGTCCACGCCATCCCCCCAGATGTCCACCATCCCCAGTTGATTCGCTCGCCAGTCCCCTGTGCCAACCCATCCATCTGATGTCCGCCGTCCCCTGAATGTCCCGCCAGTCCCCCTGATGTCCCGCAGTCCCTCTGATGTCCCCCATCCCCTCTGAGTCCCCGCCAGTCCCTGATGTCCCGCCATCCCCCAGATGTCCCGTCAGTCCCCCTGATGTCCCGTCAGTCCCCCTGATGTCCCGCCATTCCCCCTGATGTCCAGCCAGTCCCCCTGATGTCCCGCCCGTCCCCCGGACGGACCGAGACTCACCCTCGCCATCACTGCTGGGTCGCGGCGCCTTCTGCTGCTGCCGTTTCAGCTGTTTGGCACGCGCAGCGTTCAGCCGCGCCTCGATCTCACGTAACTTCTGCGCTGACATCTGATAGCCGAGCTTGCGCTGTTTGCGAACTTTCTTGAGCGTGGCGTCGTTGGCCAGCTTGAGCGCCGCGGTGGTGATCTTGCTCTGGATCTCGTAGTCCAGCTCCAGGGACGATACAAGCTCCTCCTGGCGAAGGGAGATCAGAGGTCAGGTCAGGTATACTCATAGTCAGGTTATATTACGTCAAGTCGGGTCCGGTTGGGTCTGGTCAGGTCAGGTTTGTTCAGGTAATTTGAGTTTCGTCAAGTTAGGTCAGGTCCGGTCGGGCCAGGATAGGTCAGGCCAGGACAGGACGTCAGGTCAGCTCAGTGAAATCAGACCAGGTCAGGCCGCTGAGGACGTTCACCATCACGTCCCAAATAAAACAGCAGGTCGAAGCAGACCAAAAGCGCTTGCAGCCTGCCGCGGCAAGATCAAGCCGGCCATCCAGCCATCATCGAGACTATCAAGGCCGCTATAACGCGCTATAAACACCAGTGATCAGTAGATGTAAACAGACGGCCTGGCTCGCGGGACAGACCAATCCGCGCCAGACACCCGCGGCGAGCAGCACTGACTTAACGTGGCGCGAGCGGGGTTATCACTAATGGTGCTCTGTTAGTACAGGGCGAGACGGGGATGTTGGGGTTGCAGAGCGCAGCGACATCATAGGTTATTCAACGCTTCTAAAAGGGAGTCCTGTCATGACATCCTACTGTCATCAGCCACACTCACAGCATCTGACAGGACCACACCACCTCATCACTCAGACATTAAAGACCTTCTCACCACCTCCCCCGCAGTTCCGTCCCACACCGCTGTACCCCGCTACCCCCCGACCACCAGTCCCTCACACACACCTGACTGCCTCGGAGCCTGTTGATGAGCGCATCTGGCAGCGTGAACGACGTCCCCATCCGCCTGCGAATCTGCGGCACCGGCTCTCCCGGCTCCAGCGGCAGCTCGGGCGGCAGCTGCCCCGTCAGCTCCGCCTCCTTCATACACAACAAGCGCAGCTCGGCGGTGCGCTCCGCCAGCTTGGCCTCGAGCGCGTCCCTGCGCGCCTGCAGGGCGGTGCACATCTCCATCCTGGCGGCCTGCTGCTCCGAGTCGTCCGTGTAGCTGCTGACTGCCAGCGACTGCAGCGAGCCGCTGTTGCTGAGGGACGAGCTGCTGACCGCCGACAGCGCCGGCGCGCTCCGACTCAGGTCCCGAGCGATGTCAGACAAGGAGCGCGCTGCCTGCAGACCCGACTGCAACACACAGGCGGGAGGAGGTCAGTCCTGCAGACCCGACTGCAACACAACAGGGCGGGCAGGGAGGTCAGTCCTGCAGACCGACTGCAACACACAGGCGGGAAAGAGTCAGTCCTGCAGACCCGAACTGCAAACACACAGGCGGGAAGGAGTCAGCTCCTGCAGACCCGACGCAACACACAGGGCGGGAAGGAGTCAATCCTGCAAAAGCCGACTGCAACACACAGGGCGGAAGGAGTCAGTCCTCAGACCCGACCTCACACACAGGGCGGAGGGAGTCAAGTCCTGCATACCCGACTGCAACACACAGGGCGGAAGGAGGTTCAGTACAATGCAAGACCCGACTGCACCATCACAGGGCGGGAATGGAGGTCAGTCCTGCATACCCGACTGCAACACACACGGGCGGGAGGGAGGTCATCCTTGCAGACCCGACTGCAACACACAAAGGCGGGAAAGAGGTCCAGTCCTGCATACCCGACTGCACACACAGGCGGGGGAGGGAGTCAGTCCTGCAGAACCCGACTGCAACACACTAGGCGGGAAGGAGGTTCAGTCCTGCAGACGACTGCAACACCCAGGGCGGGAGGGAGGTCAGTCCTGCAGACCCGACGCAACAACATCAGGCGGGAAGGTCAGTCGCAGACCGACTGCAACACACAATGGGCGGAAGGGAGGTCAGTCCTGCAACCCGACCTGCAACACAAGGGTTGAGGGAGGTCGTCCTGCTAGACCCGAACTGCAACAACACAGGGCGGGAGGAGGTTCAGTCTGCGACCCGACTGCAACACAACATGGCGGGCAGGGAGGTCAGTACTGAAAGACCCGACTGCAACACACAGGGCGGGTAGGAGGTCAGTCCTGCAGACCCGAACTGCAACAACACAGGGCGGGAGGAGGGTCAGTCCTGCAGACCCGACTGCAACACACAGGCGGGGAGGAGTCATCCTGCAGACCCGACTGCAACACACTGGGTTGGGGAAGAGTTCAGTCCTGCCAGACCCGACTGCAAACACACAGGGCGGAAGGGAGGTCAGTCCGCAGACCCGACTGCCACACACACAGGCGGGAGGAGGTCAGTCTGCAGTACCCGACTGCAAACAACACAGGCGGGGGAAGAGGCAGTTCCTGCAAGACCGACTGCACACACAGGGCGGGGAAGGTCATCCTGCAGACCCGACTGCACACATGGGCGGGGAGGAGGTCAATCCTGCAGACCGAACTGCAACACACCAGGCGGTGGAGAGGTCAGTCCCCTGCAGACCCGACTGCAACACACAGGGCGGGGGAATGTCAGTTCCTGCAGACCCGACTGCAACAACACAGGTCGGGAAGGGAGTCATCCTGCAGACCCGACTGCAACCACAGGCGGGGAGGGAGGTCAGTCCTGCAAGACCCGACTGCAACACACAGGCGGTGAAAAGGAGGTCAGTCCTGCTAGAACCCGACGCAACACACAGGGCGGGAGGGAGTCGTCCCTGCAGACCCGACTGCAACCACACAGGGCGGGGGAGAGGTCAGTCCTGCCAGACCCGACTGCAACACAGCAGGGCGGAGGAGGTCAGTCCTGCAGACCCGACTGCAACACACAGGGCGGGGAGGGAGGGAGGTCCTGCAGACCCGACTGCAACACACAGGGCGGGCAGAGGTCAGTTAATGCCGAGTAACTCAACTCAGACCAGACGCCATCGCAAAGATGAAAACATTGACGGGAACGTGCTGCGCAAGTATAGGAACGTTCAATGCACGCGACAAATAGGAACACACAAAGAACATTCGTTAGAAATTAGTTTGAGAAAGCAAAGGTCCGACGGCTTCCAAAAGATCAAAAGCCACGTTATATGTCATTTTCGTCGCGTGAAATACAACATTTACGCCACAGAGTAGCCAATTCTCGTCGATCATTTCTACTCTCGTTTCGCCGAATCACGGAGCAGTTCCGTGTCGCCGTTTGCAAACGATAAGGCAATGAGTAGCGGGGTCTGCCCGGTTATTTATGATGAATGACGAGATGTGAGCAGACTGCGGACATCCCCACCCGTTACAAACAGCCCAACTGACCACCAGCGCTGCTGCTGATAAGCGAACCCATCACGTCACGTGGCGGAAAGTCACCACAAATGCTGGACATCCCGTGACAACATCGCGCTCCTAGCGATCGTTAACTTGCGCCAGTTAGCCACCGCAAACAAGGACACTTACAACGCATTCTTATAAATGAGTCAAATAGGCGTCTAACATGTCTGCGTCAGCAGCAAGTGAACGCGATGAGCCCTACCAGCTGACCTTCAGCTAAATGTGACCTGGTTCAGCATTCCGACAAAGTACTATCAATTTCCTGAACAAGTCTCGGAAGTGCTGCCCGCTCTGATGCCATTGGAATGTTGGTCCGTCCGACCGACTCGACTTCATATCACCCCGCCGCAGCGGCGCAGCTGCCGATTACACGACACACGGCCAAGTGCTAGTGCTCTGATAGGGCAGGAGGCACCGGTCAGGGGTCAATGATTTAGACAATAGAGGATTACACTAGCAGGAGAGATAATTTCAGCACGGCCAAGGCGTCGAAGATGGACCACAACAGACTATTCTGGACCTCATAGTATCAGACATCCGCCCAAAACCTCTCCCAACTAACCCTAGCTAACCTCAGCCCAGCCCAGCCCAGCCCAGCCCAGCCAGCCCGTCCCAGCCCAGCTCACCGCAGCCAGCCCAGCCTCAGCTCAGTCAGCCAGCCCAGCCAGCCCAGCCCGCCCAGCTCAGCTCAGCCCAGCCCAGCCAGCTCGAGCCCAGCTCAGCAGCTTCAAGCCCAGCTCAGCCCAGCCTCAGCCCAGCCCAGCCCAGCTCAGCTCAGCTCAGCTCAGCCCAGCCCAGTCGCTCCAGCTCAGCTCAAGCCCAGGTCAGCCCAGCCCAGCCCAGCCCAGCTCAGCCCAGCCCAGTCAGCCAGCCCACTCAGCCCAAGCCCAGCCCAGACTCAGCTCAGCTCAGCCAGCTCAGCCCAGTCTCAGCCAGCCCAGACCCAGCTCAGCCCAACTCAGTCAGCTCAGCCAGCCCAGCCCAGGCCAGCCGCAGCCAGCCCAGCCCAGCTCAGCCAGCCCAGCCCAGCCCAGCTCAGCTCAGGCTCGCCCCAGCCGCCCAGCCAGCCCACTCAGTCAGCCCAAGCAGCCCAAGCTCAGCCCAGCCATCTGCAGCCTCAGCTCAGCTCAGCCCCCCAGTCAGCTCAGCCCAGCCAGCTCTAGCTCAGCCCAGTCAGCCCAGCCCAGCAGCCAGGCTCAGCTCAGCTCAGCCCAGCCCAGCCGCTCACGCTCAGCTCACCAGCCCAGCCTCAGCCAGCTCAGCTCAGCTCAGCTCAGCTTCAGCTCAAGCTCACTCAGCCCAGCCAGCTCAGCTCAGCCACAGCAGCCCAGCTCCAGCCACCCAGCCAGCTCAGCTCAGCTCAGCTCAGCTCAAGCTCAGCTCAGCTCAGCTCAGTCGCTCAGCTCAGCTCAGCTCAGCTCACCCTAGGTGATTTCACCCTGCATCCCCCTGGCTCAACTCACACAGCTCATCCAAGCCCAACTGAGCGACTCACCCTGGACTCCTTCTTGCCCTCGACGTGGAACTGGTGCTGGCTGACTGCCGTGAACCAGATGTTGCGGCATACCGTCTGGGAGGCGGCGAACCACGAGTAGACGCTGATGTGGCCGGGGCCCAGCGTGCGGCGACTCACAGAGACTCTGCAGGGAGGGGGGGGACGGTCAGCGGGGCTGATGTGGCCGGGGCCCAGCGTGCGGCGACTCACAGAGACTCGCAGGGGAGGGGTCAGCGGGTGACGACAAGCCAGAGGACAGACGGAAGGACGGACGCGCGAGGTCACGCAGCTGGGGATGATACGGTGTCAGGGGAGGTCACAAGGCAGGGAGGTCACAAGGGTCAGGCAGGTCCAAGGTCAGGCAGGTCAAAGGTAGGCAAGGTTCAAGGTCAGGCAGGTCACAAGGTCAGGCAGGTCACAAGGCCAGGCAGGTCACAAGGTCAGGCAGGTCACGGTCGGGAGGACAGGCTGCAGGCGATCAGCCGAGTGAAAACGGTCAGCGGTCCGTCAAGGTTAAGGGCGGTCCGAAGAATGCCAAGGAGGTAATGAGACCTGAAGAGAGGTTCTCAGAGAGGTGACATCGACCTTCAGCGTATCGGAGGGACGGGAACAACCTTCAGCGTATCAGAGGATCGGGAACAGCCTTCAGCGTATCAGAGGATCGGGAACAGCCTTCAGCGGTCTATCAGAAGGACGGCACCAGCCTTCACCCTATCGGAGCTGACGCAGCTCCTGATGGCTGGGATTAATCAGCTCGCCGCCGCAGCGTCACAGCCGATACACGGCTCACGGTCGAGTGTTAGTACTCTGATAGGGCGGTACGTACCGGTCAGGGGTCACCGATTTAAACAATAGAGGATTACACTAGTAGCAGAGATAATTTCGAGCAGGGCCAAGGCGTTGGAGGATATTTTTTATATATTTTTAACACAAGTGTGCCTGGCCGACAAGGTTAGAGCGAGTTATTCGTGAGGTAGTGTGTCGAACTGAAACATAACATGCACTGTTGTGTGAAGGCAGACAAAAACACACGCAAGTTTGCGGCCAGACAACGGAACTGACGCAGTGGGGAGACTACACCGATCAGTGACAAACCAGAAACAAGAGAAGATCCAGTGATTCATACACAACAGTCTGACACACTGAGAACATCACTCAGACAATAACCACGGCACTACGATCACGGAGCTCCACTCATTATTCCTCTACAACCCTCAACCAACACAGAGTGCAGTGCTGTGCGTGCCACCGCCGACTGCGCGCGGGCCCTTCCCAGCCAGCGGCACGCCTCTGCAACAGCGCGCGTCCGTCCGTGCCGGCGTACTCACTGTGTGCAGGGGTCCGAGATGGCCGACACCAGGTCGTCGCCAGACGTGTCGTTGCCGATCGCGTCCTCGTAAACGTTGAAGCTGCTGAGGGCATGCACCACTCTGCGGGGCGGGCGGGCGGCGAGCCGGCAAGCGTCAGACACAGACGGACACACATACGCACACAAACACACACAGACGGACGGACGGACGGACAGGCGGCGCTCAGCGGTCAGCGGACACTGAACAGGCAGCATGCCGGGCGGCGTGCGGCCACCGATACATACATATACACACACACACAGACATACACAAGATGCAACGGGAGAGCGAAGAGCTTAGACGGAATAGATGTAGCAGTTTAAAGTATCTGTAGGAGGACAGGGTCAGGAGTAGGATACAGGAACAGCTTTTAAAAGAACAATCTGGAATACAAGGACGCAATTTTGTCTCATATTCATGAGATATGTGATTGGCGAATCGAATCTGGTGTCAACAGCTACAGCCTATGTTAATCAAGCTGCAAGGATGCTTACGTCATGGTGACTTAATGGCACGCTGTGTTCGTTAGCGAAGCCGTCTCAATGTTTGCTTACACCATTTGCTAGAGGCCAGCAGTCGTTTCGATCACTCAACTGTCTGTATGTTCCAAACTGTTTGGGCGATACATTCATCTGTGCTCGTGAGTAAATGGTACCTACTCGGTGCACCACTGACTGCACCGTGTGTGGCTAGTAATTTACGCATATTTGCAAGAGGAGGCCCACAAACGCAATGATTCATCTTTGCGTATGATAATGGGAATTAGTAGCACTTCGAACTCAGCTATCTCGTGTACGATACCTAACGATTTGAATCACTCCGACAACAGAGGCCATTTGGCTGTGTTATGAAACTAAACTTAGAGGGCCCTCTGTATCAGTGTGTACACGCGGTGGGACCCAGCCAGTGACACCTCTGTGTATCAGTGAGTACTCGCGGTGGGGCGGGGCGAATCTGATTGGTTCCCAGACCGCGCCTGCGTGCCGCCGAGACGAGATGACCGTCGGATACGCGTACCATCCGTGACATCCGTGACATCCGTGCCATCGAGGGCGGCCCAGGGCGGCCGGGGGCGGTCTGATCACCTCGTCACTGCCGCCCGAGCGACCTAGATCCCCGCCCGACCCGACCGGCACGACATGTTGACCGTACAGGTGGTCAAACACGACCCAGTTCCCGCCCGTCTCCAGCGCCATGGCGACGTCGGACGAGCCAGCGAAACGCAGAGTGGCCGTTCGCCATTTCTGGCTCTGACAGAATCTGGATCACTCTGCAGGTGCGGGTCTGGATGGATCAGGATCATTTTGCGGTCGTGTCTGGATGATGTCAGATGGTGAAGACGTGGTGAGTTGGAGCTTAGAACCAGCCCGATGCTGTTGAGTCTAGTGGACAGCATCGAGCGTCGTGCACGGCACACATTCGCTGCTCTAATTCTGCCGACGAACTGCCAGGACGAGGGACGCGAGGAACTTACACACACCCTCGGCCAATGGGCAGAGGGAGGCACGACAGAAACAACACTACCGGCTAGCATAGACAGCGCAGTGCATGAGGTAGCCTAGCTACTAGGCGAAACATGGCCAGAACTGAGCCACTGTTCACATGACTCTGGACACAGGGAAGAAACGAGGCGCGTGCAGGCGTGCTACAGACATGTTGGTGACAGTGGTAGTTTGCTCACTTTTTCGGCTCGTCGACCTCGATGGAGAATCGTCCGTCCCGGAAGGTGACGTTCTCCAACTGCTTCCACTGGAACAGCTGTAACGGAGAGGGTGATGCTGACGACCGGACTGATGCAGGAAACGAACGTGGGCCAGCTGACCGGCGCTCGGCTCAGCCATCATCGACTGCCACATACTGAACTACATACTGAGCCGCAGACAGGATTGATAACTGGTCCAATACGCATCAGCAAAGGCTCATACTCAGAGTGTCATTTTTTAGATTCAGATGTATGCACGTTCTACTTTATGAAAAGCAAAACCATGCATATGTAGAACTGGATAAGCACCGGGACTATCAACCAGTCACTAGGAAATACTAATACAAAATCGCATCAAAGCAAAGGCTCGACCTCTCTTGCCCAGACCAGCTCACCACCACTGAGTTGTCCGATCCTTGTTGTTCCAAAGGCGGTCTCTTACAATATCGCCCTGCATTCCTGCTACTCCTGACATTGTGCGATGTCCACCTGCGCGGTACTCACCCTGCGCGCCTTGGTGCGGTCACTGAGGTCGTACTGGGCGATACCGTGGGTTGAGATGCCCAGCCACCAGCCGCTGTGGCCGCTCTTATCGCTCACACGGTAAAAGTGGATGCCGTAGGTGGGTAGCCGCTCGACGATGCTCAGGTACCTGGCGGCGAGAGACGAGAAGCAGCGTTACGCACAGCGCAGTAGTATATCAGACACGGGGCAGCAGGAGCAGTGTTACGCACAGCGCAGCATCAGACACGGGGCAGCAGCGCACAGGCAACCACAAACGTAACAGGACTAACCAGTGATCACATTTCACTGCGGGGCTCATGTGGAGTGCAAGCAGTTTCTGGGACAAACTATCACATTGGCATGCTTCGTTTGAATCTCGGGCGGGCAGATTAATTTGGTCCGAGCAAAGATACCGCATATGCTGACATGTACTGACCACACCAACATCCAACCCCATCAGATGTCTCACTGTCTGCGTCTATCCGGCCAGCCTCAGCCGGTCTACCAGTCTCCCTGGCGGCTCCAGTATCCGGTCCCGGCTGACCAGTAGGCAGGACGGCGGGCGTCTCCGCCGCTCGGCCGTCCACCGCTGGTCGGCGGGCGTACCGACACCGGTCCGACGGCCGCCCTCCAGAACCGGTTTGTACGCAGAACGCAGCGGCACGCCGCGGTCCAGCCCCGGTGTGGCTCGTCAGCCCGGCGTGGATCGACCCCGCACAGCAGACACAGGTGCGGCGGACGGCCCGCTACCCCAGCTGACCCCTGACCGCCGACAGCAGGGGCGCCATCAACGCTCTCTGCATACCAACGTTCCTGAGCGGAGATGTGGGTACGGGATGCCGAGTGTTTGTGGTGGTTTCGCTGACTCTCCTGGTCGATGGCGGTGACCGCCACCATGTTTTCAGCGCTACAGTCCAGCTGAGGTGTTGCCTCTCAAACCGTGTTTTGGATTTGGTGTTGACAAACGCCAAGGGTCGCGTATCTTATATATGTCAGTCATCATAGGCTTAGCAGACAGTTGAACTGCGTACTGAGCTACATGACGGCACACACGACCGGCAGAGAAGCCGCACCGCTCTCTCAGAGCCGGCAGAACGCAGCAACACACACACACCTCGCAACCCGACACGCGGCCCAGCGTGGCATTACAGGCGCTGAGTCAGCCGGAGCGGTCGGCAAGGCACGTTCTCTCCGCCCCCACACATCTGGCGGAGCGCCGGCGGCCGCCGTACCTGGCCGTACAGTCTGTGACACCGCACCCCCCGCACGACTCAGGTGCGCCGCGCCGTACACTCTCTGACAACGGGCGGGCGGCGTGATGAAGTGGCGTCGTTCCTCTCCGCAGGATGCGGGCGGCGCCAGGCGGCCGGGCGCGACGAGCGGAGAGATACCGAGCGGAGAGATACGGGGCGGCGTCACCGACCCTCAGACCGGTCCTGTCACCACGAAAACAGAGTCTCACAAAGTCAAGTGAGGCCACACCGGCCACCAAGCCGCAATCAAGCACACCTCTCGAAGCGTTCTGAAAGTATGCCGACTGTGACCGCTACCTCCAAGCTGCACCAAAACAGGCACCCGTCGGAGAGGGCAGAACAATCCGCAGCTCTCTTTCTTTCTCTCAGGCGAAGTCGTGCCCACCTTCCGGTTCATGGTGTTTCTTAGGCTACTCCGTTTGTAGACACGGGCAAGCCGACTATTTGCGCAAGCACAGCAGCAGAGTCTCGGTGCGAGGTATCCGGTCTGAGAAGCTGCAGTCGGGAGCAGACCAGACTGATGCACTTTGTCCCAGAGGATGACGTGGCGATGTTCTCCACCAGGTCAGCACAGTCGGTCAGCTCGACTCAGCCCGGCCGGGGTGGCCTCTATCTGGCCTCAACCCAGCCGGGGTGCCGCCGGCCTCGGCTAATCACCGGCACTGATTGTCCGGAGGATTAGCGTGCCGCGGCGCGCCGGCATCCACTGATGACCCATCACCGACCGCCCGGGGCCGGCGGGCGGCGGCGGCGGCGGTGGATGAGTAGCCTCGCCGGACGTCGGAGCCGAACAGATGCGGCAGAGGGAAGAGTTCTGGTGTCCCGGTGGACTGCGGCCGCTTCCTCAGCCAGCAGGCCTATGTCCTCATCAGTCCAGTGTCTTCTCGAGCTGCGGTGTTGCGAACACTCGCATCGTCATTCATCACGTTTCGAAGTCATCGCGTTAGCACAGATCAGCATCATCCCGTCACCATATATCGAGGTCATCGAGGGGTTGGTCGTTAAATAAGCAGAGAGATCCAACACACAGTGCGGACGCCTGACGCGAGCAGTCTGCGCAGCACAGTGAAATCCTGCCCCCTGACGTCACTGGTTCGAACCGAGCAGTCTGCGCAGCACAGTGAAATCCTGCCCCCTACAGTCATTGGTTCGAAACCGAGCGTCTGCGCAGCACAGTGAAATCCTGCCCCTGAACGTCACTGGTAACGACCGAGCAGTCTGCCAAGCCCACAGTGAAATCCTGCCCCCTGACGTCACTGGTTCGAACCGAGCAGTCTGCGCAGCACAGTGAAATCCTGCCACCTGACGTCACTGGTTCGAACCGAGCAGTCTGCGCAGCACAGTGAAATCCTGCCCCCTGACGTCACTGGTTCGAACATGGCGGAGGAGGAGGTGGTGATGATGATGATGATTATAACTGGGGCTTACGGGCGGACCGACTTCATTTGTCAGACGGAGCACAGCGGGACGAGAGTGAAGGCAACACTCACTATAGAATTCGTCTGAGTTTTCACTGCAGACAGCAGAGCAATAGTACTAGTGTTGCTGTAGTTCAGCTCAAGGACTCAGGTAGAGTTCCTCTGAGTTTTCACTGCAGACAGCAGAGCAATAGTAGTCCAGTGTCTGTTGCTGTAGTTCAACTCCAGGACTCGGGAGCAAACCTGTTTCGCCATAAGCACGTTTTATGTCTGCAAAAGTATCGATAGGCGTCTCCGTTCCGTCTTTTCCCTTTCCTTTCAGCGTGTTCGGCATACTTATAGGGAAAACACACGATTTAAAAATGCCTCGTGCCCGGTTTCCCACGTTTTGCAAAGCTGTCACAATACCACCCAAGCCAACACCGGCACGCACAGCACGTAGTCGGCTTCCGTTGGTGTCGAGCTTACATGACCACAACTGAATCAGACCCTATAAAAAGCCAATTGTGGGTGACATCACTTAGGCCTCAACACCGTCAGCGGAGATGAATCATTTAACTGAGTCGTGGATCGTGAAGCATGGGTCGTTTGTCGGTGTGGACCACAGTGGAAACTATCGGAATAGAGTGGACACTACACGACCCACGTGACCCCAGTGACCTGCATGACCCACATGACCTCTATGACCTCAGTGAACGCCTGTGACCTCTTCCTACCGTGACCCGTCAGACGCAGCCAGCCAGACGTCAGAAAAAACTGCCGACACTCGCCGCTGAAAAACGCCAACGGGCGACTGACTGGCCTGAGCCTGACTCGGCCCAGCAGGCCGGAAAAAGGTGCGCGGTCCACCTGCGGCGCCCGGTCTGGCCCGACCCGGCCCGACAGCTGAGAGTCTGGCCCGGCCAGCTGAGCAGAGCGCGGTCAGGGTCATCAAATGGGCTAACTGGCTCTACAGAGAGACAAGTGGTCAGTTAGTCGAACAAGGTCGGCGGCACGGCTGCACGACGGGACTGAGAACGCTCCCCCTGCCACCTCTACAGTCTACATTGACAGAGCGGTTTCGCCCCTGCCTGACATGACACCGGGACGTCCGCCCTCGGCTTCAGCAGCACCCGACACATCGCACCCGCCCTCCTCCGGCTTTAGCAGCACCCTGATGAAGTGACACCCGGCCGATCGCTCCTCCTGCCCAGACCGCCCGCCCCTCTGCAGGTATCGTCAGTGACGCCGAGCGATAGCGCGGCTCCGTACACGGTGTGCACGGTGTGCAGTGATGTGCGGTGACGTGCAGTGATGTGCACCAATGATGTGGTGGTCAGCCCCCGGCGCCGGTCAGGGTGGCGCGCCTGGCCGAGCGGCGCGCTCCGAGGATCCTCGGTACCCCAATACACCTCAGTCTCCTGACACTCGGTAGCTCGGTAGCTCAGTACTCGGTTCGCATCAGAATGCGCAGGTACTCGGTACTCACGTGACGATGGCGGTTCCGCGCGCGGTACTGGTCAGCTGTCGGTAATCCTCGATCACCCGCTCCTCACTGCAACACACAGACAGAGGGCGAGGTTAGCACACGCTGCGAGCACGCCACACGACAGACAGCAGCACGCCGCACGACAGACAGCAGCACGCCGCACGCCACACGCCAAGCAACACAACGCAGGCCACCCGGCAAAGGTAGACTGGTATGGCTCTACAGTCTGCATCGCACTGACAAACAGCCAACGGCCACATTGCTTTCATAATAACCACACTTATCACAAATTACAGCACAGGACAAAGGTGACAATGAGACAAGCCCAGCCACCAGCGAACGTAGCGAACGTCCCCCAGCTAACCAGTGAGCAAGAGCAGAGCACCTCAGCTCTGATAACCCAACCCAGTGTCGGAGTTAACGGGGTGGAATCGCAGACCAAAGAGTGAACCACAGCGCAGCCGGTCCGGTGCCGTCTGGTGCCGTCCGGTCCGGCGCGCCTCTGAGGGCCGATTTCACGGCTCTCGAGCTGTCTCAGGGTGACGGGCGCGGTTCTCACACCTCGGCCGCCGATCGTTCCGGGCGTGAGCCGCCTCCGACACCCGAACAAAGCGGCCGCGGTGGCTCCTCCGACCGGGGCAGGCCACGCCGCTCGGAAGGTGTGGTCCGTGCAGGGTCTGTGAGAACGCAGTAGTCGCTTCTCTCAGGCCGCAACACGGCCGTGCAGAAGTGGCATGAATTGACGAAAACTTGACACCGAATTCCGGAAACGCTCGGGATTCGTGCTATTAAATATAGCACAAAGAAGGCACTTGTTATCGAGCGTCTTTGAGCTTGTGGTCTTCCGAAGCCTTCGATAGATATGAACCAAGGGCGCTGGCACTTTCCGAAGTTGTGGGGGGGGGCGGCGGAAGCATTCTGAAGTCGATGACATCCATTCAACATATTCCATTCAATGCAAGACATTCCAAGCATTTTGAAGTTGATTCTGAAGTCAATTCCATGCGACGTCCATAGATGAAGTGTACAAATCTGAAAATGTTGGAGTGACGCGACCCCCCGTCACCACCGCTTCTGACGTCCATGATATGCACCTTCGAAGTGCCATTTTCATGGCATAAATTTATGCATTTGACAAATTGTGTACGTTCTGAAGATATCGTAGAAATCCCGCGAATGTTTATGACGTTCCTAATGAGCTTTTCAAACCTCCAGTGATGCAGAACGGACTGAGGACATGACACGCGGGAGGTGACCCACTGCCTCACACCACCGGCAGCAGCAGGCCACCCAACCGTACGGCTGGCGTCTGGCCACGCTGTGCAGACCGCCGAGGAGGTGAGGATGGTCACAGGTTTCAGTGCGCACACGCCAGGCGCAAGAGACAGGGAGGTCAGCAGTCAGCATTAGTCAGCAGTCAGCAAGTCAGCATGCAAGCAGTCAGCAAGTCAGCAGTCAGACCTAGTCAGCACGTCAGCAGTCAGGCAATCAGCAGTCAGCAGTCAGCAGTCAGAAGTCAGAGTCAGAAGTCAGCAGTCAGAGAAGTCAGAAGTCAGCAGTCAGCAGTCAGCAGTCAGCAGTCAAGCAGATCAGCAGTCAGCAGTCAGGCAGTCAGCAGTCAGAAGTCAAGCAGTCATTGTCAAGCCATGCGGCGACAAAGACCATCAGGAGTCAGGGAGTAAAGATTCAAATGCCGTCGGTCGTCATGGTCAGGAGTCAGAAACAGCTAGTCGGAAGTTCAGTGGTCAGATCAGGATCAGGACTCGAGGAGTCAGAGTAAGCCGGCAGACATCAACCGTCAGCAGGCGCGACAGGACGGGGCGGGCCATGAAGAACAAGGCGATATAGCTGATCTCCACTCACCGCCTATCATGCACCCACCGCCTATCTGCGCCTATCCTCTTTGTCCAGCCACGCCTCTGCGTTCGAAGCCGACCGACAGCAGCACCAGCCTCTGTCAGCAGCCGATACCGACCAATCACAGCCGTCAGCCTCTGTCAGCAGCCGATACCGACCAATCACAGCCGTGATTGATACCGAACACGTCACCACGCAGATAGCCTCTTACCGGACATACTACGTCATCAGCGGGATTTCGAAAGGCTTGTGACTCACGGGATGAGTGTGACTCGTTCATTCAGCTAGATAGAGAGAGACATACCGATGTAGTTATCAGCTCGCGCAGGTTAGCGAGCGGGAAAAACGATTGAGCAGTGACTAGCTCCAGGCTGCCAGCTAGGAGCGATAGTGCAGGAGGGTCGTATCTCAGACATCTGGGCGCCCCTCTGTATCTCGGGACACATCTCGATGCCCTTGTGTCCGAATCGAGGCCAGGCAGCACGAGCTCCATTAAACGGGTCACGCTCAGCAGGCCGAACAGCTCGACTGGCGACTCGACGCGACTCGACTCTACTCGAGACTCGAAAGCAACCAGTCCAGCAGCTTCGAGCAACTCCGAGCACGCACACAAACATCGTTCACACGACCATGACAATACAACATCTCGATTTATCACTACTCAATCCACGACCACTCGGGCTTTTTCGGACACCACCGCCGGGTCTCCCATTCAGAGGCTGGCCTTGATCTGTCGCGTCTCCGCGGCGGGAGGCAGGACCCGGCGAACTAGCTCCGACACTTGAATGGACTGAGAAGGGCCACCACACCACCGCCAGGGAGAGAGAGAGAGCGAGAGAGCACGGACATGGTGCGGACACTGGTCACCATGGCAACCATCGCCAGATCAGAGTGAGGATAATGCTAGCTGAGACAAAAACCGGGCTAGTCCTTGACTGGCAACTTGGGAGGAACGGACATTAACGTTAATTGCTATCTGACGGACGCACAAAGTCATTAGTTTTAATTGAAATAATCCTGTGAATAACCGTTGGACATCAGCGCTTCCACCACTAAACCGACGTATCCCAGCATTCCGCTTTCAACAGCCCGAATTCAAATTAACAGACTGAATTCAAAAGTCCGCCGATATTACAGATTCCGTCTGATGAGCCTCGCTACCGGATGTCAGCCGTCACCATCGGACTGTTCACCGAATCGTGGCGACACTAATCCTCGCTAAGCACGCATTTCCGCGCATGCCGGCACCTTGATCGGGACGTCTCACCTGGTCCCAGCAGCAGCTGTCCCTGCGGCTGCAGGGTGCCCCCCCCCCTCCATCGCCACCCCCCCTGCGGCGGCAGGGTGCCCCACCCCCCTCCATCGCCCCCCCCCGATCGACACGCCCGACGGAGAACTGTCGCGTACTGTAATCCTGCAGTTCCGCCGGCCCAGCGCTCCCTGGTCAACCGCCCCAGCTGTGACTGTCCCTCCCAGGTCCCTGCCTACAAGCTCTGCTCTGAGGCCTGTCCCGTAGTCCTGTCCCGAGTCGAGTCCTGCTCGAGTCCTTATCCGAGTCCTGTCCCGAGTCCTCTGAGTCATTCTCTGAGTCATTACCCGAGTCCTGCTCCCTTGCTACGAGTTCTGCTCTCGCTCCACAGAGCAGACACTCCAGGATTCCAGCTCCCGCCCCACAGAGGGGGCGCGACACCACCTCAGACCCAGGTCAGACCCGGCTCAGAGCAGAACTCGCACCCGGTGGTGATCCGCAGTCTCGGCACGCTCTCCGCGCCTCCGAGCCAGCTGATTCCTGACCGCTGCTACTGACCGCCGCTCTCCCACCACCAGGCCGTCAGACGGGCGCGTCTCGCCGCGGCCAGCTCTGTCGGCCAGTGAGCGCGGCGTCTGAGGTCACATAGCCAGCCAGCGGCGGCCACGGCAGCTCTGTCGGCCAGTGGTGACTGCCCGACGGAAGGCCACGGACGGAAGGGTGGCATATCTTTCGTCTGCGTGTGGCAACACATGACCAGTACACCTCCAAACCAGTCACCTGCGTGCACCAAGTGTTGGGGCTCGAGCGAACCACACTCGCTCCTCGCTGCAGCCAGCCCACCCCAGTGTCTCTCTCCACCTAATCCGACAGGATTCACCCATCCCTGCCCTCTCCCTCCATCGCGCCCGAACCGCCAGCGGTATGCATAGCCGGCTAAATGGCGCTCATCACCACGGCGGGCACACCGCGCTGAATTGCCGGCTGCGCGCCACACTGCGCCGCATTATAATGATAATGCGCCGCGATCGTGTCACGTAGCTTCGCGTAGCGTCTCTGGGCCGGCGGCCGGCGCCGTCATCTGCATATGAACGGAGGCGGCTTCACGGCCCATTTCATGGACCGGTCGTCAGTGCGCCGAGCTGGCCGCAACCCGTTCTCAGGCGCGCCACGCCACGTCTCCGGCCGCCGGAGAGCGCCGTGTTTTTGCCCCGGCTCAGCCCGCCGGCCCGCCAGCCAGCCAGCCAGCCAGCCAGCCAGCCAGCCAGCCAGGCAGGCAGGCAGGCAGGCAGGCAGGCAGGCAAGGGAGAGCGGGTAGGGAGGTGGTAGGGAGGGGAGGGACCAGGTACGGCCCGCGGCGGCTCGGCGCGGTGACGGTCGGTTTTTCTGAGCCGTCCGAGTTATGCGGTGCTGCCGGGCGGATTCCAGCGATCCAGGCATGGCATGAGACGAATGGGCCAGACGCGTGTCATGACAACCTAGTGGAACAAGGAAGGCCTGAGACATTGGACTCGCAGCAGCGTCCCGTTCCCGACTCTTCACGCCAGACACGACCAAACACACAACCAAACGCGTCTCAAACGGCCAGTTCCGCCTACGCCAGAGCCGGAGATGCTAATTTTGTCTCCACAGCGCCATAACTGAAGCGGCCCCTGGCACCATATGGCGGATAGGGAGGAGCCGCAGAGATGCGCGTTCGATATGCCGACTGTACCGTACCAGCCGCTGCCAAACTGGGCGGACTCACTATACCGCCCGGTGTGTGCCCTGATGGACAATACGCCGCGCTGCTCCTCTCCAGAGCCAGGAGGAGCAGGGCGGAGCAGCACAGCCTCTGTACCAACAGAGAGTCGACCCGGCTAGATACAGCAGCCGCGCCCAGCCGAGCTGAGCCAAAGAACTGAACACACTACGACGGCTGGGTCCCAGATCGCTGACCCAGCGAACCGCAGAACAATGCCAGCAGCAACAGCGGCAGCAGCAGCGGCAGCGGCAGCAGCAGCGGCAGCGGCAGCAGCAGCAGCGGCAGCAGCAGCGGCAGCAGCGGCGGCAGCAGCGGCGGCAGCAGCGGCGGCAGCAGCGGCGGCAGCAGCGGCGGCAGCCAGCGGCGGCAGCAGCGGGCGGCAGCGCGCGCAGCAGCGGCGGCGGCGGCGGCGGCGGGGCGGCAGCAGCGGCGGCGGCGGCGCAGCGGGCGGCCCAGCAGCGCGGCAGCAGCGGCGGCACAGCGGCGGCAGCAGCGGCGCGGCAGCAGCAGCTAGCAGCAGCAGCAGCAGCAGGCAGCAGCAGCGGCAGCAGCAGCGGCAGCGGCAGCGGCAGCGGCAGCGGCAGCGGCAGCGGCGGCAGTAGAGGCGGTGCAGAGGTAGTGCAGCGCTGCAGTCCTCTCTGAGAGGCTCGGGTGGAGCCGCCCCCACAGCGGAGCAGCAGGGCGTCTCTGACAGACAGAGGTGGTCTGAACTGAAGGTAGTACAGCACGGCTGGAGCCTGCACCGTGGCTCGGGACTGCGCCGTGGATGCTGAGGGGACGAGGTGAACACTGAACAGGCCGGGGCACATGACTGCTTTGTTGCGAGCATTGATCTGACAAGCTTGACAGGCCGGGGCTGCTCGGGCTCGCTACCACTCCGGTATACCAATACCTGGGTCCTGGCGTCGGCTTCATACAACTTTGATGTGGTCAAAGCGCCATCAGCTTTGTAGTTGGCTCCATCAACTTAGCCAGATTCCAAGGTAAAATAATAATTTTCCCTTGCCATCCATCAAACCCACATAAAAATAGTTTGCTCGGGGAGCAATTTTTACCCCATTCATGACTTACTGGAACAGGTGTCCTGTAGCTGGCATTACGCTCATAGTTATGTGGCCCGAATGGAGTCGCCTCCAGTCGCCTGGCATATCAACGTCCGATCCAAAATATGCTGATGGAATGCGACCATCAAAGCGAACAAAACGGAGCGCAAAGCTCGCCGAACAATGATATTCGCCATTGGCATTGCCTTTCGGCGATGCATCCCGGTGAGGGACTGACTGAGAGAAGCAGATAATAGGGACGGCTGAATGGATCAGGGCCGGCGCACAGAGGACCGGGACTCGGGAGACCTCCGAGACCGCCAGAGGACCACCAGAGGACCATCGTACGTGTCGATGGTAGGCCGGAGAGGATGGAGACGGCTAATCGCGCGGCAAAGTCCGAGGGTGCCACCCAAACCGGCCACGCTCGGTCAGGCTCGGTCAGGCTCGGTCAGGCTCGGTTCGGCACCGTGCGGCTCTGGCACGCTCGGTAACAAAGACCCAGCACACGAGCCATCCATCGCGGTACGTTCACGGACAGTTTCGCCAGCGATCCATCGCGGAGCGGGGATCATCTATCTCGACACCCACACGTCTCGCAGCCGCCAGTCTATCTCAGACGGACATCTCATATCACACTCAGATTAGGACCGTGACTCGCAGTACCAGCTCCGAGATAAACACCGCTGATCAGAAGTCCGGAGACTTGAACACCAGCATTGTCAGCATCATCCGACACTGAGTTAGACAATGCTGGCTCGCCAGTTCAGCTTCGCCAGCCAGTTGGACAGTGACGAGGTGGGACGATGTGAGGCTCCACCGGACCCTGCATAGTGCTGAGTGCAGACTGAGCAAACTTCCGAGACACTGCCGCCGGCGGAGACGATGTCTGCCGGGGTGAGGCTTCAACACCAGGCCCTCCGCGGGGCGCGTGTACCAGGGCCGGCCGGCAACGGCGCATGTCGCTCGTGCACTGCTCTCCCGTCTCCGGTGACGAAGCACCGTGCACGTTGTGCACACAGTGCACGTGCAGCGGGGTCAGCCGGGCTGGCCGCGCCGCGTCAGCCACCGCTGCACCAGGGGTGCCTCGCCTGCGCCGTAGCGCCCACTAGGGTGGGGTCAGATACCTTGGGTCAGATCATCTCTCAGGCTTTATAGGCAGCCGAGAGCTCAACATCGGTCAGGGCTCCGCCAGCAAGTCGCCACCGCCAGCACGAGTCGCTCTGACGCTGCAACGGCGTCTGACCCGTTTAACGGACTCCATTCGGGCGTAACGGGTCCGCTCGTTGCCCGATCTCTCTGCTACGGCCGCTGCCACGGCTGATCGACACCGAATGCTGCCGGTAGGTAGTCTAACGGACCGGCGCCGGCCAGCCAGCCACCGAGCGCCGACGTGGTCCATGCCAGCTCTGAAGCAATGTGCCGCCGCAGCAACTAGAGTAGCAGAATTCTGGTCCCAGCGTCCCAGCGCCGGGACCAGAACTGATCCCGGCGTGACTGCTGTGACTTGCCTGGCCAACGCCATAGGGTTAGCATTGCAGCGCCGTGACTAGACCTGTGACTTGCCAGCTCATTCCGTCGCCGTGACTAGGCTGTGCCCAAATATTTCGGATTTTCTGCAGCTCTAGTAGCACTGTGTCGCTGAAGCAGTGCAGACTCCGTGAGTGCGGTGTGTGCTCATGTTTCCGGGTAAGCCGTGTCGGATCGTATCACCCGGCGTCTGGCTGTCATCCGGCAGGCCCGGACTGCAGGCCTGGACTGCCGGGTCCAGTGTTAGTCATCCGGCCGACGTTGGCTGAGTCATGCATCTCCGGCCGGTCAGCGTGGAGGACGGAGAGCCAACATCAGCATCACTTCGCACAGCTGATACACGGCACGATTAGTAAATACGATTAAGGCGGCACGGCGATTAGTGAATACTAAGAACACATAGGTTCACAGTTAGGGTAAATAACGGAATGGATTTGCGTCCGGTCCGCTGCGCCGAGCCACGGGAGAGAAATGCACGGGTGCCAGACATTCGGCACATATAAATCATATGGAATAAACATATATACATTATACATGTATATATGATCTATAATCTCTATGATTCGGCAGACATGCCGGAAACGCACGCACCGATACACCACATCTTACTGAGGGAGATTTCAGCTCTATGGTTATCCAGTGGAAGATTGCAGACCAATCCATTGATCGGAGAGGTTGAACAACAGTCGTAGGTACGACCCGAAGTCAATAATCTCATGAGTTGACGTAAAAATAGCTACTTGCCGCTATCTCGCCAGGCCTATGCGCCCATTTTTGAAGTGTTAAATCCTATATTTTTAAAACATACCAAAGAAACGAATGTGAAGAACCCAAAAAACTGTAGAGCATTAATAAATTGGCAGTTGGCACTAACATAAACTGTCTCTCATGACCATCCATCTCGACCACGATGGATTTTAGATGTCAAGGAATATTACTTATACTAACTCTGACCAATTACAAAATTATAATAGTTGAAATTTATTGTCAAAGGATGTAATGCTTATGTCGCATAAAATCATAATATCGACTATGCACCACGGTAACTGATCACCAAGGGCGCCGCCACCTCCCGAAAGTGGGGGGGGGGGTGACATTCCTGAAGTAGATTATTTCCATGCAACGCCCATAGGCGTAATGTTAAAATCCGAAATTTGGGGTAGACACATCCCCGTCCCCCTATCGCGGAGCCCCTGCTGGTCACGATCATCGTGATCCTGACCTGTTGGCAACCATCCGAGCCGAAGAGCCCACGAGACTTGAAGCGTGGTTCGCTGTCGGTCTGCCGCACCCATACGCAGAGCTACCCAGCCCTGAGCAGCGCCGCGGGACTAGAGACAGACACCCTCGCAAACTCACCAAAAAGGAGACGTCAGTCTCAGTCCACACCTCAGTCGTAGTCCCCGCTCCGAAGGCGCCGCTGCGCTGCTGTCTGGCCACCGGTCCACAGCCACCACACACACGCCGGGACGCACAACGACAGTCCGGCCTTCACGGCCTCCCGCTCAACACTGGCGCCGCCGCCGCCGTCTCCGGCGCCCGCCGCCGCCGCCCGGAGCGGTTGTGTCGGTCCCCGCCCCGCCCGGCACAGAACCACGCGCCGCGCGCCCAGGCCGCCAGGCGAGACCGGAGCTCAGGCACGCCGAGAGCCGCAAACACCGCCGCCGCCGTCTGCTCAGGTGGTCAGGTGGGGAGCCGCCGGGAGGCTGGGCCGGAGTGACGGCAGGGCTAGGAGGCTGCACTGGGCAGGGATGAAAGCATGGCTGAGATGGAAGCTGAGGCGAGGTTGAGAGGCTGAGGATGGAAGCTGAGGCGAGTGGAGGGCTGAGGGCGAGTGGAGGCTGAGGAGGGGATGGAAGTGAGGCGAGGCTGGTAATGGCTGAGATGGAAGTGAGGCGAGGTGAGAGGGCTGAGGTGGGTAGTGAGGCGAGTGGCATGAGGCTGAGGATGGATGGAAGCTGGAGGCGAGGTGGAGGCTGAGATGGAAGAGCTGAGGCGAGGTGGGAGGTGAGGGGGAGGAATCGGATGGGACGGGCGAGGTTGAAGTTCGTTCGTTCTGACCTACACGGAGAGTGGGATATGCTTCCCCAGGTGCCGCGGGGCAGTGTCGGAGTAGTGAAGTGATGACGGATCTGAAGGAAAAGCCGCTTAACACATATAACACAGATTCACCTCGGCTTATCATTGCACGCGATTACAACCGGCCCGTTTTGGTCCTATTCACTGGACCTTAAATTAACCGCACTGGCCTCTGTACCTACTCGTCCTTCAAGCGGTTGACATAACGCAGACCAATGTTGATCCTATGACCCGAGGCCGTCCAGATAGCACACACCTGACGGGGACCCGGCCCACAGTCCGGCGTCCCGCTGCCGCCCTCACCAGACGGCACCAGGCGGCCGCGCTGTCTGTCAATGTGTAGTGCACACTTGGCGAGCCAGTCAGCATGTGCAGTGTGCACAGAGCACACTTGGCGAGCTAGTCAGCACCGCGCCGACGACCGGCGACATGACAGGCGCCCCTCAGCATGTCACGCGACTCCTCCTGGTCCCCACTCTCTCCCGGCTCCTCTCGCTCCTCTCCTCTCTGTTACTCTGTCTGGGTCTCCACTTTCTTCCTGGGAGAGACAGAGAGCGAGATAGACAGAGAGCGAGAGAGACAGAGAGCGACAGAGACAGGGAGCGAGAGAGACAGAGAGCGAGAGAGACAGAGAGCGACAGAGACAGGGAGCGAGAGAGACAGAGAGCGAGAGAGACAGAGAGCGAGAGAGACAGAGAGCGAGAGAGACAGAGAGCGACAGAGACAGGGAGCGAGGAGAGGACAGAGAGCGAGAGAGACAGAGAGGCGAGAGAGCAGGAAAAGCGAACAGGACAGAGAGCGACAAGACAGAGGGAGCGAGAGGAGATGCTAGAAGCAAGAGAGACAGAGAGCGAGGAGAGACAGAGCGAGATGAGAACAGAGAGCGAGGAGAGCGGAGAGCGAGAGAGACAGAGACGAGAGAGACAGAGAGCGAGGAGAGACAGAGAGCGAGAGAGCACAGGGAGCGAGAGAGGGACAGAAGCACAAGAGAGACAGAGAGCAAGAGAGACAGAGAGCGAGAGAGACAGAGAGCGAGAGAGACAGAGAGCGACAGAGACAGGGAGCGAGAGAGACAGAAAGCGAGAGAGACAGGGAGCGAGAGAGACAGGGAGCGAGAGAGACAGAGAGCGAGAGAGACAGGGAGCGAGAGCGACAGAGCAAGATAGCGAGAGCGAGGCGAGACTGAGAGAGAGAAAGATTGAGAATGAGAGAGTCTGTGACAGACTGATGGGGGAGTGTTTCTGAGTTGCGTGGCAGGAGCGCGACGGACGCCTCTCAGCGCAGACGGAGCGGGGTTTAGGCGACATACCACGTCTATCTTATCGCGCTAAGTGTGTGTGAACTATGTAGGCCATGACGCAGCGCTATGGTTGCGTTTTGCACCGATAACGCCCACAGCTCGGTCAGCAGCGGCCCGAGAGAGGCGACCAGGCACCCGAGAGAGGCGACCAGGCACCCGAGAGAGGCGACCAGACACCCGAGAGAGGCGACCAGGCACCCGAGAGAGCGACCAGCACCTCGAGAGAGGCGGACCAGGCACTCCGAGAGGCGATAGAACCCGAGAGAGCGACAGGCACCGAGAGAGCACCGGCACCCCGAGAGCGATCAGACAACCCCGAGGAGAGGGCGACCAGGCACCCGAGATGTAGGCGACCCGGGCACCCAGAGAGGCGCCAGACACCCGAGAGAGGCGACCAGGCACCCGAGAGAGGCGACCAGACACCCGAGAGAGGCGACCAGGCACCCGAGAGAGGCGACCAGACACCCGAGAGAGGCGACCAGGCACCCGAGAGTGAGAACGTACAGCAGGTTCGTGCCACTACACAGGCGTCGTTCGTAAATAAACAGAACACAAAACGGCCCTATAAATTGACAGGATCTACGGAATCATCTCCAGAAAAAGTTGAACACAGACGACGTCAGTCTCCTAGTAAAATGTCAGAAAAGGCTAAAAACAGATGACATTTCTATCACGAGTGATCAGAAATGCCTTCTCCGACAACTTCCGATACAACATCCACTCCTATGTCATTTTCACCACGACAATTTAACGTTTCGAACAATTTGTACGGAATCCTCGTGTGTGTTTCTCTCTCTCTCTCTCTCTCCCTCCCTCTCCAGGCCTGCCAGCCGGTGTCGGTTGTTGTGGTCGGCTGTGTGTCGGTCGGCCGGCTCTGTGAGAACAGGTTCTGGCTGTGAGCGGCGGCGGCGGCGGCGCTGCAGCAGCGTCGGTCGGTGGCCGGCGGCGGCACGGAGGAGGCCGTCACCACCACCGGCAGACCGGCACCACCGGTCTCTCTCTGCATGCCGGCACGTCCGCCGCCGGCAGCCGGCAGCGCCGCGGAGCTGCAGACCAGCCTCACAGAGCAGCGGTATCCCAGCCACCGCGCGGCCGGCGAGCCACACGCTGACCACCGCCAGAGGCCCCGCATAGCCGACACGTTCGGTGCCCGCGACCCGCCTCACCACTACACACCTAGACACGCACACGGCCAGCGTCACGTACCCGACATACGAGCACGCACTCGGCTTGTGCTGCAACACAATCACACAAACACACGAGCACACAAACACACCCAGCCAGACGACCGACACAACACGGGGAGGCACGGCCTCGCGTGCGGTCAATGCCACACAGCGGCCGGCCAGTGGCACACAGGCAACACTCGACCACGAGCGTACCCACCACTCCCACACAGGCAACACACGACCACGAGCGTACCCACCACTCCCACACAACCGACCGGAGCAGGACCACATGCTGCCCGGTTACACGCGGCCACCCAGACGACCGAGCGTCACACGCTGGGTAATACACAACATACCGGACGAAGACTTACGACCAAAACGCACTGAGACCATGCCGGACCAACGCACCGGACATACCGGACCAACACACTGGAATACGGACCACGCACCGAGATTACCGGACCAACGCACCGAACATACCGGACCAAACGCACCGGAGACATACCGACCAACGCACTGAAGAACATACCAGACCAACGCCATGAACATAACGACCAACGCCCGAGAAGACCCCATAACCGACCAAACGCACCAGAATTACCGACCAACGCACTGAACAACCGGACCAAACGCACCGAGGACATACCGGACCAACGACTGAGGACAGATAACACGGACAACGCACCAGAGACATACCACCAACCACCAGAGACATACCGGACCAACGCACTTGAGATGAGATTACCCAGGCCAACGCACTGAGACATACGACCAACGCACGAGGACAATACCGACCAACGCACCGAGGACATTACCCGACCACGCACTGAGACCATACCGGCCAACCACCGAGACAAATACCGGACCAAACGTACTGACATACCGGACCAAACGCACCGAGAACATACGACCAACGACACCGAGACATACCGGACCAACGCATTTGAGATGGATTACCAGGCCCAACGCACTGAGACATCCTGGAAGTGTACCATAAATACTGTACTATGGCTAACTGTACAGCTGTGTGTGATGAGTGAACACATACCGCCCGGTACCCAACGCTGAGATGTGCACGCTTGGTATTACTTATATGTTAACTGTACAGCACATACCGCGTGTGGTGCGCAGTCTGCGCCTATACTGATATCTTAAACTGTAACCACGGCCTGTGAGGTGCTGCCAAAGTTAATGCGATGTCATACTGCTCAAATATATGTAATCACAGCTGGTACGGTGTTGGACAGTGTTATGTATACTGATATATGAACTTGTACAGCTGTGTGCAGTGTATACTTAATTTAAATCACAGCCTGTGGTGTGCAGTGTATACTGTATATGTTAAGCACAGCTGGTGTCAGTGATACTGTTATAGTTAACTGTACAGCTTGTGGTGGGCCAGTTGTATACTGTTAATATGTTAAGGCACAGCTGTGGTGTGCAGTGTAATAACTGTATATGTTAAGCACAAGTGTGGGTGTGCAAGTGAGGATTATACGTATATGTTAACTGTACAGCTTGTGTGTGCAGTGTAACTATATTGTTTAATCAACAGCTGTGGTGTGCAGTGTATACTGTATAGTAAGCACAGCTGTGGTGTGCAGTTGTATACTGTATATGTTAATCACAGCTGTTTTGCATGTCATACTGTATATGTTAAGCACAAGCTGTGGTGTGAGTGTATACTGTATATGTTAAGCACAGCTGTGGTGTGCATGGATCACTGATATGTTAACTGTTACAGCTGTGGTGGCAGTGTATACTGTATATTTAAACAGCTGTGGTTGCAAGGTGTAATTACTGTGTATGTAATCACAGCTGTGTGGCGTGATATTACTGATATTTAATCCAGCTGTGGTGGCCAGTGTTACTGTATATGTTAATCACAGCTGGGTGTGCAGTGTATACTGTTTATTATGTATTATGTTGAAGCACAGCTGTGGTGTGCAGGTATACTGTATATGTTATTATTTAAGCACAGCTTGTGTCATGATCTTGTATATTTTATAGTAAGCACCAGCTGCTGTGTGCCAGCGAACTGATATATTTAGCACAAGCTGTGTGTGCAGTTGTATACTGTTATAGTTAATCACAGCTGTGGGTGTGCCAGTGTAACTGTATATGTTAACTGTACAGCCATTGCGCACGTTACAGACAGCCCGCTGTACTGTGATGGCAGGAGTCTCGCCTGGATTGGATTCGATTATTTTTATGACCGAGAACCTGAGATTTTCAAGGCATTATTATTTTACGAAACATATATTTCGTATGAATATCAATGAATATTCAGGATAGGTGAAGTTCCTTGCCTAGTAGAATTAAACATCAATCGGGAGGTTACTTGGTGTTTGGTCTTGTCGGGACATACAAAGGAAAAAAAGAACAACGCCGCGGGCACCAACGCACTGATGAAGACCAGTACCGGGACCAACGCACAGACAATACGGACCAACGCACCAGAGACATACCGGAACCAACGCACGAACCATACCGGACCAATGCACTGAGACATACCGGAACCAACGCACCGAGGACATACCGGGAACCAAGCATCGAGACCATACCGACCAACGCACCCGAGACCATACCGGACCAACGCACTGAGGACATACCGACCAACCACACCGAGACATACCGGACCAATGCACTAGAGACCATACCGGACGCTAACGCACCAGAATACCGGAACCAACGCACCGAGACATACCCGGAACCAGCAACGAGACATACCGGAACCAGCACACCGAGACATACTGGACCAACGCACCGAACCATACCGGACCAAACGACACTGGACAACCGACCAAGCACCGAGACATACAGGAACCAAACGCACTGAGACATACCGGACCAAACGCACCGAGACATACCGGACCAAGCGCACGAGACATTACCGGACCAAACGCACCGAGGACATACCGACCAACGCACTGAGACATACCGGACCAACGCACTGAGACATACCGGACCAACGCACTGAACATACCAAGACCAACGCACCGAGACCATACCAGACCAAACGCACCGAGACATACCGACCAACGCACCGAGACATACCGACCAACGCACCCGAGACATAACCGACCAAACGCACCGAGACATACCTGACCCAACGCACCGAGACATACCGGAGCCAACGCACCGACCATACCGGACCAACGGCCACCGAGACATACCGGACCAACGCACCGAGACATACCGACCAAACGCAGCCGAGACATACGCGGGGACCACGCACCGAGACATACGGACCAACGCACTGAGAATACCGGACCAACGCACTGAGATGATACCGGCCAACGCACTGAACATACCGGACCAACGCCACTTGAGACATACGACCAACGCCACCGAGACATACCAACCAACGACGAGACTACCGGACCACGCACCGAGACATACCGGACCCAACGCACCGAACATTACCGGACCAACGCGACCGAGACATACCGACCAACGCACCGAGACATTACGAACCAACGCCCGAGACATACCGGACCAACGCACCAGACATACCGGACCAAACGCACCGAGACATACCGGACCAACGCCACCGAGACATACCGGGACCAACGCACCGAGACATACGACCACGAACATACCCGGACCACACGCCACCGAACATACCGGGACCAACGCACCGAACTACCGACCAACGCACCGAACCATACCGGACCAACGCACTGAGACATACCGGACCAACGCACCGAACATACCGGACCAACGCACGAGAATACCGACCAACGCACCGAGACCATACGACCAACCCGCACTGAGACATACCGGACCAACGCACCGAGACATTACCGACCAACGCACTGAGACATACCGGATCCAACGCACCGAGACATACCCGAACCAACGCACCGAGACATACCGGACCAACGCACGCGAGACATACCGACCAACGCACCGAGGACCATACCGGACCCAACGCACCGAAACAACCGACCCAACGCACTGGAACATACCGACAACGCCACCGAACATACCGACAACGCCACTGAGACATACCGGACCAACGCACCGAGACAACCGGACCAACACACCGGAACATACCGACCAATGCACTGAGACATACCGGACCAACGCACCGAGGACATACCGGACCAACGCACCGAGAGAACCGACCAACGCACCGAGACATACCGACCAACGCAACGAGACATACGACCAACGCACCGAGACATACCGGACCAACGCACCGAGACATACCGGAACCAACGCACCGATAGGCATACCGGACCAACGCACCTGAGACATACCGGACCAACGCACCGAGACATACCGGACCAACGCAACGAGACATACCGGACCAACGCACCGAGACATACCGACCAACGCACTGAGACAACCGACCAACCACTGAGACAACCGACCAACGCACCGAGATCATACGGACCAACGCAGCCGAGACATACCGGACCAAACGCACCGAGGACATACCGAGACCACGCATGAGACATACGGACAACGCAATCGAGACATACCGGACCAACGCACCCGAGACATACCGGACCAACGCACCGAGACATACCGGACCAATGCCACTGAGACATACCGGACCAACGCACCAGACATACCGGACCAACGCACGAACATTACCGGGACCAACGCACTGAGAGCATACCGGACCAAACGCACCGAGACATACCGGACCAACGCACCGAACATACCGACCACGCACCGAGACATACCGGACCAATGCACTGAGACATACCGGACAAACGCACCGAGACATTTACCGACCCACGCACCGAGACATACCGGACCAACGCACCGAGACATACCGACCAACGCACTGAGACATACCGACCAACGCACTGAGACATACCGACCAACGCACTGAGACATACCGACCAACGCACTGAGACATACCGGACCAACGCGCCGAGACATACCGACCAACGCACCGAGACATACCGGACCAACGCACAGCTACATAACAGGCCAAAGCACGTCGTAAGCACAGCTGCATACCTAGCCTAGTAGGTATCTACTTCTCAGGGGTACTAAACATAGGAATGGGATGGGAAAAGTGGCAAATCAGGAAGTTACGAAGATCAGATAGAATCTGACGGTTCCATGCGTAAACAAAGCAGTAACGCCGGAATGGACGGCAAACATGTAATTCCATTACTCTGAACCGGAGCGAATATGCACTGTGTAATGAGAGTGCTGGCCCGTTTTCTCTTTCTCGACTCTCACGGTAGCTGGTCAGCGCGGCGCTCACGCAGGGCCGTCCCGGTGGCCACAGCCGGTGACTAAGTCTGGCGAACGGTGACCGCTCGGGCTGCAGTTCCGTTCCAGCGCCGCAGTTCTTTGGGATGTTAATGTGAATGGCAGACTGTCGTCCCATGACCGGCCCAACGGCAGAACCCGCGAGTCACTGGTCATGACGAGAAGAGACGCGGACACGCGGGCAGAGGGTTACGGCCAATCGAGTGTGAGACACGGCTAGCAACAGAACATCAGCTACAAACGATCCGTTATATTTTGAGTGATGTCATTAAAAAGTCACCAGAGCTTCTGAAAATAACAAACGCATTCAAAGCATGATTCAACTCGCGGGATCCCAAACTTCGCACTCCGCACGTTACATAAACTTACGAGGAGATACGTCAAGGCGCAAAGAACCGGCGAAGCGCCGCAGAGGGCTCAACTAGCGCGAAGCAGTCCGCGAGGGGCCGGTGACCGCCAGGCGCTAAAAAGTCCTGCCGAGGCCAGCCGAGCCGAGCCGAGTCCGCTAGTATCAGCCGGCCAGAGTGTTTGGAGCGGCGCCGGCCGGCCGCCAAGGTCCTCTCGCTCTCCTCTGCTCTCCTCCCGGCCACTCGGCCATTAGTGTCGGCGGCACTTTTTTGTCTCGCGGGCGGCAATTTACGGCCCTTTGTGGCGCGGTTGGGACGCGCGGCGCGGCGCGATGCGGCGCGGGGTGCCCTCCGTCGCCTCTTGTCTCACCGGCCTACCGAGGCTCGGCACAATTAATAACGTGCCGGCCTCCCGAGCGGCGACCCGGGTCACAGCCGGCCACCGGGCCGGCCAGCCAGCCGGGATAGCCTGGCAGCCTGTGGTGGAGCGTGGTACGAAGGTATGGGAGACGGTATGAGTTGGAAGCACTGAACTATACAGTTGGAAGGGGTCCATGAGGGCGGGCCGTCCGGCCTCCTCGCGTAAATATACGATGACGTGGAGTTGAAGCGGCGGGCGGGTGGGCGTGGCGGTAGATATCTATTATAGTACGGCTTCGACGATACAGTAGCCGTTTTAGCCCTGGCCAGATAACGTTCCGAGTCCGGAGTTATTGTACGCGATTCGATGTGTGAACAAGCTAGGCCTGCACCTTAAAAATGAATGTGAGGATATTGACTGCGCTGGTGCGTACCTGCAGTCTGCAAATAAATATTGCATAGGGCAGTTGGGTTTCTCTCAATAATTCAACACGAGAGAGGACCAGTCTCAATTGTTCCCGAGAGAGGACCAGTCAAAGTTTGACTGGCCCCGCACTTTCCATGACGCTCATGCGTCGCAGCCTGCAGGCATATTTTCTTGAAAATAGTATTATTGATCTGCAAGCTACGGGAAGAGCAATGGCATCCCATGCGAAATATGCATTATATCAGGTTTCAGAAAGTGAGGCAGCACTATTGAATAGCCCGTCTACAGCTGAGAGAGCGAGAGCAGGAGCCCGAGAGCCCGCAGAAGACTGACAGAGCCGACCCGTCATCTCTCGCGCGCGTGTGCCCAACTAAAGCCTGGCGGGCCGCGGCCACAGAGCCACCTCTACAATAGCCTCTATCGACCGCTCCTCAGACGATCGGGCTGCGGGGCCGTACCGCCACTCTGCTGACCAGTCCAGTCCTTCCGTCGCCGACCCACCCGTCTGTCAATACCGCCCTCGGTCCTCCCCGCCAGCCTGCCAGCCTGCCTCCCTGCCTGCCAATACCGCCCTCGGTCCTCCCCGCCAGCCTGCCAGCCTGCCTGCTGCCGCCTGCCTCTACCAATCCCCGCCCTCGGCCCCTCCCCGCCAGCCCCTGCCCGTCCTGTCCTTGCCCAGCCTGGTCTGGCCAATTTACCGCCCTCAGGTCCTCCCCGCCAGCCTGCCAATACGCCCCCTCGTCCTCCCAGCAGCCAGCCAGTCAGCCCAGCCAGCCACGCCAGCCAGGCCAGCCAGCCAGCCCAGCCAGCCAGCCAGGCCAGCCAGCCAGGGCCAGCCAGCCAGCCAGCCAGCCAGCCAGCCGCCAGCCAGCCCAGGCCAGCCAGCCAGCCAGCCAGCCAGCCACCAGCCAGCCAGCCAGCCAGCCCATCCAGCCCAGCCAGCCAGCCAGCCAGCCGCCCAGAGCCCAGCCAGCCCCCAGCCAGCCACCCAGGCCCAGGGCCCCAGCCCAGCACAGCCAGCAGCCAAGCCACGCCAGCCCAGCCCCAGCCAGCGCCAGCCCAGCCAGCCCAGCCAGCCAGCCAGCCAGCAGGGCCAGCCAGCCAGCCAGCCCAGCCAGCCAGCCAGCCCAGCCAGCCCAGCCTCTCGAGGCCCAGCCCCAGCCAGCCAGCCAGCCCACCAGCCAGCCAGCCCAGCCAGCCAGCCATGCCAGCCAGCCAGCCAGCCAAGGCCCAGGCCAGCCAGCCAGCCAGGCCAGCCAAGCCCAGCCAGCCAGCCCAGCCCAGCAGCCGCCACCAGCCAGCCAGCCCAGGCCCAGCCAGGCCCAGGCCAGCCAGCCAAAGCCAGCCAGCCAGCCAGGCCAGCCCAGGCCCAGCCCAGCCAGCCAGCCCAGCCCAGCCAGCCAGGCCCAGCCAGCAGCCCAGCAAGCCAGCGACCAGCCAGGCCCAGCCAGCCACGCCAAGCCAGCCAGCCAGCCCCAGCCAGCCAGCCAGCCAGCCCAGCCCAGGCCAAGCCAGCCAGCCAGCCAGCCAGCCAGCCAGCCCAGCCAGGCCTTGGCCAGCCAGCCTGCCAGCCTGCCAGCCCTGCCAGGCCCAGCTTGCCCAGGCCTTGCCAGCCCTGCCCGCTGCTTGCCTGTCTGGGCCCAATACCGCCCTCGGTCCTCCCCGCCAGCCTGCCCCAGCCTGCCGGCCTGTCTGCCCAATTACCCGCCCTCGGTCCCCTCCCCGCCCAGCCTTCCCGCCTGACGCGCCTGTCCGGCCCAATACCGCCCTCGGCCCTCCCCCGTCGCTCTGTCTGCCCGGTACTGGCGCCGGACCCTGACCAGCCCGGCCCGCCTCTTGATCAATATGCCATGAGGACAGTACACGTGGCCGTGCCGTCTGTGAAACAAAGCCTCTCTACGGCGCGTCTCGCTGTGTGACGTCACACAGAGCGGTGAGAGGGTGCCCCCGTCGGACATTCCGGAGGAGCGCGGCGCGCGGCCAGGACCACCGGTCGCAGACGGTCAGGTGCACCCCGGGCCCCCTGCCGGCCCTGCTCCCCTCCACGGCAAAATCGGACACGCCGATCTCGTGTTCAGACGGCGGAAAAGTGGCGTGGGATAGCGGGGTTCGAAAATATCGACAGATGCGGCAGGAGGAGCAGACGGCGGATTCTAGTGATTGTTTATTTTGTCGATCGACTCGAGTGGTCACATTGCGGCCTCGATGTCAATGGTTCTCGATGACCCTCGGGTGTGGGAACAGCAACTGTCATCAACATACTTCGATGTTCACGGTAAATAATGATGTTTAAAGGAAATGGTAGTGCAAAACAGTTTTCAAATAGTAAAGCTTCCACAAATAGGACTGAATTCAAACGATACCCAGAAGACATATCGTTTGAAGTCCACAATAGCCTTTTAAGAACGACTAAATAATAAAAATGACCTACAAGGCAACTGCATTCACGTAAATGCAAATGGAGCGGAATGTCAATAGCGAAATCGTCCGGCAAGAGCCTCGATTTCCGTCTGGGACTGGGTCACCCTCCATCGGCGTCCCCGTGTGAACGGCTGCGGCCAGAATGGAGCCATCACGGTCCGTTAGGGCCTCAGTCACAGTCACAGTCACACCGAGTTTCAGCCACACAGTGCTGGTGACAGTGACCGGTGCGATAAGACCGACAATACAGCCAGCTCTAATGGAGCGTGTGCGGCGGCTCTGCCTCGCTCTCCGCTCACCTCGCCGAGTGGATAGTTACAGGAGGTATGGTCAGCGATTCATCACCAGAGAGCCTGTGTCGATCGCTTGGCCAGACTCAAGACTCAAGAGCCTGGTCCAATGGGTCCATACACCCCACACAGCAGCAGCAGCAGCAGCAGCCGCAGCAGCGGCGGTAGCAAGAGCGATAGTCGACAACAGAGAGTTCTCTGTGTCCTGACACAAAACATCACAGCTGGGCCGCCAAGTGCTAGCCTTGGCAAAACATTCGCGTTAGCAAAGCCGTCAGCTTAGCAGCCCAGCCAGTCCAGTGTAGTGAGAAGCGAGGGAGCCTAGTCGGTCTGAATAGACAGAGCGCTGAGCCGGCAGTCCCACAGGTGTCGGGAAACTCGGCCAACTGGTGGGAAGACTATGTAGTGACTGACGTCACCATCGCTGATGGCTACACACGGCCCAGTGCAGGCCGATAGACCGGTCCGACCGTGACCTGCCGCGACCCCGCCACCCGATCACCGAGGCGCCTTCAGCAGGCAGAAGTGACAAATCCACATGTCTCAAATTCAGGTCAGCTAGAATAAGTTTCCAATAATAACAGTTTAAATAATAACATTCCGAGGTGAGATAATAATGAAGGCACGTGTTCTTGCTGCAAAAACTAGCTGCAGGTCAAGTGTAAGTCACGACGGCAGAACACCACCAAGGTGCGCACTTCTTCCACTAGCTCTCGTTCAAAACACACCGGTTCTGCACTTAGTGCACACAGCCACCTTATAACCTCAACTACCGCGATGACCCAGTGACCCGCCCAGCCACAATGCAGACGCAAGACCCGTCCACGGGCAAAAAGCCCTATCCACAGTGACAAAAACGTCACACATGCAGCCGTCCGCTGCGTGCGTGACTCCGAAGAGTGAGCGCTGTGTGCGCACAGTCACGAGACGGGTCAGGACTCGGGGTACAGGCAGACGGCGCTGCCTTGACCCAGGCCTCCGTCATCCGGTGATATTGATACAGACAGTCATCTGGTGGAAATGACGAAAATGAGACCACTAAAGCGGACTATTGAGAATATTTCTGAATGTATTACACGACGACGCGTAGAAGGCAGCATAAGTTATCTAAAACGCCAAACAAATCCACAGAACGATTGAGCTTCGAAACAAAGCCAAACCTTCTGTGAATCGATTCAGCTTCATAAAACAAGATCACAACTCCAACGTATTCACAACGTAAATTCACTTTATCCCATTTAGTGGACAGTTTGGAAAGAGCAGCATTCAGACGAAACTCTTCACACAGAGGCTGCAGGGGACCCTCCTGCAACACGTCCTCCCACTCCTCGCAGCAGCTGACGGAGGACATGTGACCCTCCTGCAACACGTCCTCCCACTCCTCGCTGCAGCTGACGGAGGACATGTGACCCTCCTGCAACACGTCCTCCCACTCCTCGCTGCAGCTGACGGAGGACATGTGACTCTCCTGCAACACGTCCCCCCACTCCTCCGCGCCAGCTGACGGAGGACATGGTGACTCTCCTGCAACACATCCTCCCCGACTCCTCCGCACAGCGACCGTGTGGAGAACATGTTGACTCTCTGCAGCACGTCCTACCACTCTGGCCCCAGCTGACCGGAGCGACATGTGCCCCTCCATGCAAACACGTCTCCCACTGCCTCGCTGCCAGCTGACGAGAAGCGACATGCTCGACCTCTCCTGCAACACGTCCCTCCCACTATCGCTGCAGCCTGCACGGAGGACATGTGACTCTCCTGCCAACACGTCCTCCCACTCATCGCCAGCAGCTGACGGAGGACATGTGACTTCTCCTTGCAACACGTCCTCCCACTTCTCGCTGCCCAGCTGACGGAGGACATGGACTCTCCTGCAACACGTCCTCCCACTCCTTCGCTGTAGCTGACAGACGCGACATGTGACTCTCCTGCAACACGTCCTCCCACTCCTCGCTGCAGCGACGGAGGACATGTGACTCTCCTGCAACACGTCCCCCCACTCCTCGCTGCAGCTGACGGAGGACATGTGAGTGATGTGCGTGTCACACTGGCCGCCTGCACCCCGGCGGAGGAACGTCTGTGCGTGCCGCTGCACTGAGTACATCACGCGCCCTGCACGAGCTAGTCACGGAGGACAGACAGACCCGCGTCCCGCACGAGCCGCCCCGCAGTCCGTTCGAACACATACACTGACGGCGTGTGTACTGTACGGCCCGGCCTGGTGTGCACTGCGCAAGGCAGGTGACCTCTACATTCCTGCACGCACCCTGTGTTGCCTGTGGAGGGCTACTAGGCCAAGAGCACAGAGCGCTCTCGGCAAAACACACCAGCATCGTGCAGCGCTGACAGTCGCTACGCCGCGGCCTAGTGAGCGGTTCAGTGACGTGTGTCCAGGGCTTACGCAGGGTACTTTGCAGGACACGGAGTTTCGGCTGCTTGGCATGATCACGGAATGATATTCAGCGGCGATTTGCACTATTCAAACCCGACAAATTGGTCTTGCTGTATTTGAACAGTGAATTCGGAATCTGAACGGTTCGAAAGCAGTGAGGTCTCGCTACCGGTTTTGCGAATTGCCAGCGGTGTGAGAGGTTTGTGCGGACATAGCAGTGAAGCACTCCGGTCGCGGTGGAATGTGGGGTTGTGTGCGGGTGTATACTGTAGTGTAGNATGCTTTGAAGGAATGGCTTTCCGAGGTCAGGACCCGTGCTAAGCAGAGCTTGTTGCGCTGGTCCTGACCTCACCACCCGATCGCGCAATTCCTGTTGGCCGGCAGAATTTAGAGACGAAAGTTTTACGTGCCCGACATACCTGGACACGGTCCGCCCCGCTCGCTGACGTCACCTGGCCTTGAGTGCGACCGCTGCCACCGGCCGCAGGCCATCCCAGTCAGGAGCAAATAGCGAGCGCCGAAGCAACTCGAACCCAGGCTGCCACTTCTGAGCTAGGTCAGAAGACCAGCGCTCTCCCACTGAGCTACAGGGGCGGACTTTGCTGTCCAGGTCGCATTGAAAGTGATCCGAGCACGGCCCGGCGGGCTGCCGACGGTGCGCCCGGTACCTATTGGCTCAGGCAAGAGCGGCGCTAATAGCCGTTTTCACGAGGGATTTATTTTTACCCGGTAGTACCCGGTAGTACCCGGTAGTACCCGGTAGTACCCGGCAATATGTTTTTATGAATTAGATTATGCAAAGAAAACCAGCGTGAAATTTCGCATTGTAAGAGCAGATAATTGTATATGAATTCATGAAGTTTCAACTGATGCCAAACATATCTGGATAAGCCGTGCTCCTAGACTCAGCTTACCAGGCCGGTAGTACCCGGTTGTACCCGATAATATGTGTTCATGAATTTTATTATACAAAGAAAACTAACATACAATTTCGCTTTGTAAGAGCAGATAATTGTACATGAATTCATAAAAGTTTCAATTGATGTCAAAAATATCTGGGAAAAACCGTTTACATAAACTCAATTACCCAAAACGCACGAAATATTACCGGGTACTACCGGGTAAAAATAAACCCTTCGTGAAAACTGCTAATATGAGTGAACTTGTGTCAGTGACGACATCGACGACTCACCATCATTCTACCGAGACGGCCATCGACACATCCGACGAAGATACCCCTGCTGAAGATTGGGCTGACGTCTCATATATCCTACCAAATTACTACTGTGAACACTGGACGTTTGGAAACTGTGCTGACGTGTACTGTGCTGTGTGAACAAAATACACATCTGTATTGTAACAATTTGTTTTTAATTGCTATGGTAATGTAAGACTGGCATGATGGCTGAACACGACTTGCACACATAGGTAAACTGTTCAAGTGCTCACTCAAAAGCCCTCAACACAAACATTTTTTGTCGATTTCAACAGAAATTGACGAAAAATAAATAAATTAAATAAAGGCAAAAAATGCATTTCACCACCCTCAGCTGCATTTGTAGTGCCATGACCTTTCCCGAATATAACTGATTCAGCAATATAATCCGACCTTTTCACTTTTGCCAGATGAATAATTGATATCATATAGCTATTGTAGTAACGAAAAGTTTAAACTTTAGATATTTTGAAAACATTGTTCTTACCTGACCATACAAGTTATAAGTAACAAGAAAACGTGTAGGTATTTTCAGACAAGACTCTTTTCAACTAAGTACCTTTTCATTATGCCCGGTATACTTATCTGCAACGCATCTTCTCGTGTGACTCTCAGATACAATGCATACAATACAATGCTCAATACAATGCAAAACAATACAAACAACTGCCCCCGTAGCTCAGTGGGAGAGTGCCGGTCTTCTGACCTATCTCAGTACTGGCAGCCTGGGTTCGAGTCGCCTTCGGCCGCCTCGCTATTTGCTCCTGACGGGATGGCCTGCGGTCGGTGGCAAGTCGGTCGCACTCAAGGCAGGGTTGAACGTTCAGCGAAGCGGGGCGGCACCGTGTCCAGGTATCGTCGGGCCACGTGGAAACTTTCTCTCTAAATTCTGCGGCCAAACAGGAGATTCGCGTCGGGTGGGTGAGGTCCAGGACCAGCGGCAACAAGATTCTGCTTAGCGCGGGTCCTGACCTCGGAAAGCCATCCCTACAAAGCATTCGGACTAAATTTATAAAAAAATATACTACAGCTACAGCTCAATCAATACAATACAATGCACATACAATACAATGCTATCAGATACAATATCAAGTAATTTATATGACCTTATTGGTCAATATGGGACCGAAGACATTGTGAACCTGTTTTCACATAATGTATCTTGTAACTAGCGGCAAGGTTACTAGAACATAAGGTTAGGCAGGTCATGACGTCACTGATACTGAAGCCAATGGGTGCACTATATACGCTGGCAAAGTGCACTAATGCTGTAGAAACCGAGATTCAAAATGAAGTTATATAGAAGACCAAACTGACCCATTTTCGGGAAATCTGTACGTCCCCCTTCTCCTTTTCCACGAATCCATAATGGTATGGCAAGCCAAACATTTTCCAGTAAGTATCTTCAGGAGATCATCCCCAAAAATCGCAATTCCCCGTTGGCTCTTATGTTGAAGGCCACGGGCCATGAATTTGGTGACGTCATCACTTAGGAATGTCAAACACTTGGTGGGGGCTGACTAGCGGTGAGTTCATTTTTTAGGCATTTACAGCCGGAGAAGAAGCAGTGCGATACTCTTCATTACTAACCGCCGCGCCCCTGGTGTGAATGTTTAGTCATATTAGTGGCCTCAAAGGTCATAGCTTGTTCAAAAATAAGAACACAATAAATCATCCGAAAGCATTGTTCATGGGCTATATACTGGTATTTTTATTATTATTTTAGGACTTCTATAACCAGAGATACTCAATTTTAACCGCTGCCCCGGCCGCCAGCGACACTGTGCGTAGGGCGAGGGTTAAAATATGTATCGCAAATTAGTCCATCGTGAAGACGGCTACTACTAAAACATTTTAAAACATTTTAAAATGTTTTTTGTGATTTTTGTTTTAAAATGTTTTTTGTTCTATGACATTTTGTGACGCTGATGTCAAATTTGACATTCATTTTTGCATAACTTTATGCTCATCATCGCGATTCAAGCTTGATTAAACTCAATTCCCACGCATTTACTAATTACAATTTAGATGACATCCGGGTCACTGACATGATCTCAGAGGCGATCTAATGATTCAGGACCTTACAATTGTGTATTAGTAGTTTGCTCTCGTCACAAGCAATACGTTCGTTCTTTAATCGAAAAAAATCGAAGCTCAACTAGGGGCGAAACGCTAGGGGGTCGTACCAACGCTGTGTACGACCCTCCCCCTACCTGGTCAGTGGTCACGTAGGTATCGGACCATACCCGGGCGAGGATTAAAGACAATCTCTGCATCAGATAATGTAATAGATGCTAAATTATGGTCTGGAGAGGTTGCAATTTTGTGTGAATTACACAAAAATGTAGCAGTTGGACCGGAATTATATTTATCAGCCTCGTAGACCAACGGCACTAAAAACTGATTTAAAATCTACAAGCCGATTGACTGTTTCTTTTAAATAAGTGCCACAATCTGTATATGTCTATGCATCGATATACATCGATATGTATTATTATGATTTTTATATACGCATCGATCTCGATATGCACAATAAGCTGAACCATAATCTTCGCACCACAAATCCCTCTCACCAATATTGAGCTGAAAACCCCCTAGTTAGTTCCACTTGTCCGCCTTTTCTCCGGTGTGTTGTAACGCTCTTGCGCCCACGAAACCAACCATGAAGAGCTGACCAACCGAAGCCCGAACAGAAAGGCACGTCAATTATAGAAACGGCCATTGTGTACGGCCTGTCTGAGTTCGGAACACTGCAATCACCTGCCGAGAACGGCGGCCCCCAGGGCGAACTGCCAGCATCGCCGGGCATGACCCGTCATGCACTGGCAACGCAGCCAGGGGCGATCATCCCGGACCCACGTTTTGCTCGTTAATTGGATGGTGATTGGTTCCAATTTCCGAGCACGATTATTCGGCTGCGCTTTTAATGCCAACTAATTGTGAATAATTGTTTGTGGGGAAGGTGTATCGGTTTTCTCGGGTTGGATAGGTGCGTTCGCTCGGACTTGGGATTCTGAGAAAGTACAAAGGTCGGACGATGACATGACCTCTACAGGTATAGTGACTAGCAAGTGCACCTCAGTCGTGATAAAACATGGTGCATTGAAGTTTGAACTATGATCACGCAGTTCTTGTAGCTTACTTAAATTATTCGGATATAAAATGTGATTGGATGGTTTTAACTATCAAAGTTGTTTAAATGCTACCCAATTGATTGAAAATATGTTGTTTCAATATTAATTTGCAGCAATGATAGAATTATTAATTATTTTATTGAACGCACCATGACAAACACATAGGTATGTATAACATACCTAAACCTTTATAACTCGGAAAAATGTCACATGTAATAGGGATGAACACATCAATTATTTTACTCAACAAACATATGAAATGACTAGTTACTGGTGTACATAAAACATATTTTTGCATGGTCTAGCATGTTGATGGAAATAATCGTCTTTTTGTTCAGGAAGCAAATCTCATTCATAACTGATATAAAACCGACGACGCACCAAACTGAACCAAACAAATTTACCTTTTACGTGGATGTTGCAAATATATGATATTACACATGCAATATATTACATATCAACTTTAAGTACATTTCCAGTGATGGGTTGAAACAGTCAATATCTGAGATTTAATGTCTGGCACCAAAATTCAGCAAATATTTATTTACGTTTATCCAAATAATTGGAACTATATCGGAGAAGAATACAAATATGGTATAGCAATTACCATAAGCATGGATACACAAACTCCAAACTCTGATTCTTATACTGAAGCATCAGGAGTAAAGAACAACATGCCTCACAATAATGAATATTAAAGAGCTTAATGATATCATACATATAAGCATCATCAGATCTGAGGGGCACTGAAGCTTAACGTACACTATAGTGAACGCAATTATATCATGCAAGCTAAGTGTGGTCGACATGTGCATGCCTGCTTGCATGCATGTTGACGCGAAGCGAAATGAAAAAATTAAATAATCCAAAGTGGAACTGGAGAAAGTCTTACAACGTTGATGAGTACTCAACTGCGTACAATTGGTTTTCGTCTGGTTATCTCGATTTTTTATTTTCTCGATCAGAGCAGGAATCAATGAGAAACAATACCAATTTTTTTCAATATTTTCTTCATGACCTGATAATTTGTCTTCAGAAATGAAGAAATCGTCTCCATAAAGCGACGAACACTTTTGAATTTATCAATGTGGGATTGATAGCAAATCCGTTAGTACTTAACACAAACCGCCCAAAAGCATGGCTCCCCGCCAACGGGGGGGACGGGGGGGGACAATGTCCCCCAACATTTCGCCATTTAACATTAGTCCATGGGCCGTTGCATGGAAAGAATGGGACTTCAGAATGCCTCCTCCCCCACTTTCGGGAGTGGCGTTGCCACTGGCCCAAGTCGAACCTTACAAACCATAACTATGACGTAATATTAAACTATAACAATGTACAGCAAATCCCACTGCTACCTCTCAGTTAACTAACTTATGGACGCAATGGGGTTTACAGTTGGCCGCACTCATCGCCATCAACACTTCAAATTTGTCAATAGCTGCAATGAATGTAAAATGTTCATATTTTCACTTGTTGAGTTGTTTGATTTAACAAGACAGATGCCAAATGTGTATACGCCACATTTTTTTTTTATAAATTTAGTCCGAATGTTTTGTACGGATGGCTTTCCGAGGTCATGACCCGCGCTAAGCAGAGCTTGTTGCGCTGGTCCTGACCTCACCACCCGATTGCGTAATTACTGTTGGCCGGCAGAATTTAGAGACGAAAGTTTGACGTGCCCGATATACCTGGGCAGTGGACACGGTCTATCGGGCACAGCTATATTGTATACACCCGGTGGACGAAGTGCCACACCCCTGTCTCAACGAAACGCAAACCCAACCATTTGTTAGGTTGACAGTTGACACCACAGACAATCAATGCGCGATACTGTTGCTAAGGAAGGAATGAAGCATAACGAATGAAGCATATAAATCAGCATAACGAGAGAGACAGGAATCACATGAACCGCACTTGATTAATCACATCATATTCCCATTTGCATCAATCCGTGGCTTTTAATCTCAACCCACTCCCCAGTCCCCATATGATCTGCCAACGCACTCTCGCAGTGTAAACAATTTCAACTTCATCTCCATCGCAATCACAACAGCCGAACCGCATCAGATAACACAGTGCACCGTCACTGAACACTAGCGCAAAGAACCCACAGACAATCGATAAAGTTCCACATGCAATCAACCTCCCGACACCTTCAACCGTAACGAGCCCCACTCAGAACACACTCATCGACCACAACCCAACCGCAGCAGACAGATCTTCCAGGCACCGGACCGACCGATAGCAGAGTTGGGCTGGGTGCACCAACGCTTACAACACGTTACGTCACTCAGCAGAATCAGGGCCGCGCTGGCCGTGACGTCACCGATGCATGCGACGCCGAGAGATCTCGGGTGATCGGTTAACGATCGCGAGTGATGGGTTAACGATCACTTTCACCTACCCCTGCTTTTCAGCGCGCGCCACCGCAAAATGGTGTTGTGGGTTGTTCCGCTCGTACCTGCCACCGTATAAATCGTCTGTATGTAATAGACTCGATACTATGGTTTCTGTAACCTTGTCTGAGTGAACAATGCATGTAAGAAGACTTTTGTTTCACGACTTGAATAGGTGTTGAACTATAGTATCGTCAGATCGTAGCGTAAATCGTACTAGTGCGCTGGGGAAAATCACGAGAAATTACGCAGCCGTAAATTTGAAATCACGAAACCACAGCAAGTACTATCTATTTTAGGCACACCTATTGCATGTCTGCTGTGAAAAGAAGTTGTCTGTATGAAATATACTTTAACAACCCACCGATAACGTTTTGCATACCAGTGCCCTTACAAACCAATGTTAGGCATATAATGCGTTTTGCCCGAACCGATTTTACGCTGTGCGTCGCTACATCAAATATTCCAAAACAACATCAAGTGTCATATTGTTTTTGTTACTTGCTCAGCTAGGTAGAAAACATATGCAAATGGTATATGTGTAGCTAACACTCCGAGACATAAACTTGTCATGGTCATTTGCACATGTTCAATCATATTACGCATAGATCAAAATATTTGCAAATATTTCAAAGAAACGATTCACAGCACTCTGTGTACTGGCCTTCGGCCAAAATGAAAAAGTTGTCAAAACGCTTTGATCGTTATCTAAGTCTGCGATTCCATCACTATCTACATTCTACTTCCATGTGTATCCGATTCGTAAGTGAGTGAAGCTCGTGCCCAAGTAGCACCGCGCCAAATGTTCCGAAGGGAATAAGGGAATTTTGTACAGAGGCGCTCAAATCGACGATCCAGCACTCTCCGAATGCCAAACGTCACAAAAATAGTATCTACTATCTACTATCTACTATCTACGGTGCTTAGCAGCCAATCACGTACAAATACAATCATCAACATTCAGTGAAACCCGTACTTGACATTCTTACTCGTTTTTTCCCCTTTGGATTTTAGCCTTTTTGTATTCAATACCTTACACATACTTTGAAGGAGTACCTACACCATGTGCTGCATCTTGGTTGAATCCACCCGACACATACTGCATTTATACGACTTGGCAATGCAGTTTTTAGGAGCGCCATTGCACATCCCATTCAAAGCTCTGTCGTCTAACTATCGTTTCACGTCCTCGGATCTCATCAGTTGAAGGCTGGCCATCTCCTAGCCGCCTTCTTGGACTGACGTCGCCGACATATTCTCACTTGGTCAGACGAGCAGTACCGCCAGCAGAGGAAAAATCGAAGAAAACTTGCTACATTTACTACCGAGACTTGTGTACTTATGGCATGAAGAAAAGACCAAATAAAAATTTGCTTAACAAAATGGGCTTCGGCGCTACGTTCCCGAAAACTGCGGACAGCCAGTTACCTTATATGTGGTGTTTTCAAGGCATACATGCAAAGGTTCCCTCACCGCTTCGCAAGTTTTCGTCGATTTTTCTCCTGTACCGGCACCGCTGCGTCTCTCTGCTTGTTTTGCCGCCGTGCTCTTCGGGATGCTTGCGCTGACCCCGGCAGAGTGTTTGCTCTAATTTGAGCTCATTATAAAACAAGTCACATTACGGCCGGGCCACAAAAACGGCGCGTACACGCCGACAACACGCGACTCCGCCCTGCCGGGGAGGCTACGCCGCTGTCACGCTCGGATGGAGCTGAACGGCAGTGGAGCGCCGCCCGACCAGAGACACGGCCGGCAGCGGCGGCGCGGTCTGATGTGACAGCGGACAGAGCGGTATGGTGCAGAGCGGGGCGGCACAGCTCAGCACCAGAGGGGATACGGTGCGTACAGTACAGCACAGTGCGGCACGGTAAAGTAAAGAATATAACCGCACAGAACGGCACAGAGTAGAATAGAACAGTACAGAACAGAACAGAATGGCATGGCATAGTACAGAACAGGGTGGTGCTGCACAGTTCAACACAGGAGTGTTACAACATAGTACAACATAGGGTGTTACAACATAGTACAACAAAGAAGAGTGCGGCAAAGTATTACAGAAGCTCCGAGCGGTACGGCACAGAACATCACTGTGTGATACAGCGCAGCAGCACGAATAGTACATCACATCACAACAGTTTGGACAGCATAGGAAGGGCGAAAATAAAACAATACAGAAAGGTCCGTTGGCACAATGTGCACCACAGGGCAGTGTCGCACAGCACATGGCGACACAGCACTGCACAGTAGGTGCAGCACATCAGAGCACACTAGCGCAATACAGCGCAGCATACAAAGCCACAGCAAATACCACAGTGCTGTACACAGTTCAGCACGACATAGTAAAACACTGTATAGTAAGGTAAGTATAGTTTAAGGTTACAGCACAGTAAAGCAGAACATGGCGAAAGACATCACAGCACAGTACATCACAGTATCACAATTACAGTAAAGCACACTACTGCACAGAGGCAAAAAAACATTTTGGTTTTTCTTTTGTTTTTCACTGAAGGTGCCGCTTTCGAGAAAAAATAGGAAAATAAATTAACAGTGCACATAATAGCACAGCACATCACATCACAGTACGGTATCACAATCACAATCACATCGCAGCACATCACGGTACAGCACAGTATTACCATCACAGGACAGCACAGCACATAACACAGCACATAACACAGCACACAGCACACAACACAGCACACAACACAGCACATAACACAGCACATAGCACAGCACACAGCACAACGCACAGCACACACCACAACACACACCACAGCACACAACATACAACACAGCACACAACACAGCACACAACACAGCACACAACACAGCACACAACACATCACACAACACAGCANGGTCATTTAAAATTTATGGAAGATAAGAGTAGAGATCGATGGATTTATGATTAGATGAGACAATTCATTCCTAAATAATTGCTTCCTTCAAAATTAGATTAAGACAAGGAATTGGTTCATAAATACTCGTAGGATCAGGCTTGTTTTAGGAAAGTTAAAGAGCAAAATAGTTTGAAAAGGGTGAGACTGGTCAAAGGTGATGTGCAACCTCAGATGAACCCAAGAGGCTTTTTGTTACCATTATTATGTCTTTATATAGCTTGGCAGGTACTAGGCATCATTTACTACATTAGCATTATCATTACATTAGCATTATCATAGATAACTGTACATAACTGGATTGGACACAAATTTGTCCGGCTTGTCATAAGGGTACAACTTATGGTGGATGACGGATGTGAAATTAATAGCCCACGCATCACAAAATTAAGTTCTTATTAAAAATGAAAATTTATCAATCTTTGGCTGAGTATACTCTAAAAATGTTGGCGGCATCTCACACACATGGAATGCACAACCTGCTCTCTTTTGACCCATGTGTTCATCCAATCCATCCTGAGACAAATGTGGAAAGGTAAATAAGAATGGAATTCTACTAATGAATGCAAATAAATATATATATATATATATATATATATATATATATATATATAGATAAATACAATTTGTCAAATTTAGCCTATTTGCCCATTACTACCCATATAACTTGCCAAAAACTTCTGGGTCAAATTCAGCTACTACATCTATATATGTCATTATGTAGCATGCCCACTAACAGATGTATGAAATCAACAGACTATGCTAAAAAGTAGGATGATGTAAGAAGGTTTAAGAGAGGCATTTCAAGGAAGTGTGCCTACTCTTTTAGAATGTATAATTGATGTCTTACGGTTAGAAGTAAGAAGTTTGATTATTGGATATGATACAAATCACATCTCAAGTCCTTATTGGGTTATTATTGGGTCCTTATGAGGCCCTTATTGGGCTGGAAACCGACAGAACATTTCTTCAGCACTAGTTCCCTATGTCGATGTAAGCTCCCTATGTGGATGTAAGCATGTAAAGCTTTGTTTAAGTTAATCTGCCCTGTGCGACTGTTGCCTGCAGCGCAGCATTGGCACTGCACCATTACAGGTCTGCACAGCACCCTACTGAACCAGCATCTCACCGAATCCACACCAGCTTCTCTAAATTTGAACCAAATCTACACCAACTAGGACGAGCCTACACCAACAAGATCTTGTTGAAAATGCCATAATTTGTAGTCTGGTAGATTAATACACTAATATGATACAGTATTAATGTATCATTGGATACCAAGTAAGTTCAACGTTATCCTCAATCCTGGGCCAGCATGATTACATAACATCACTCCTTATAGCATCAAGATGTTACCTACTCTTCAGACATAAATAAAGCCAAAAATGTTCAGGTAAATGAGCTATCACTGAAAACTGATGAACTGACAAACATCAATACAAAGAGAAGAATAAGACATGCACAATGCTGCAAACAGAGGAGACATACATAAAGAACAAACTCGGTAAAACGACATTCTAACAATTAATGACACTCCTCAGCCTCCCTAAACCTAACATAATTAACCATCAGGCAGGAAAATAACTCACCTGATACACAACCTCTGGATGCATTCGCCACCCTCACAAGGGAATACATGTTTATTTAAATGCTACCAGTAAAATAAACTAAATAGTCTGTCGGAAATATATAAGTCCGTTCTCCCTCAGCTGCTCAGTGCATCGGACCAATACGAAATAAAGGAAAACATTGACTGTCTTCTCTGCGCCATATACGGCGAAGCTTTGCAGGAATGCAGAAGATTTTCACCTTTGCTGTTCAATAACTCGCTTATGGAAGCAGCGTTTTCAAAATTTACCGAATCAGCTCCCAGGGTTTTGGGAGCTCTGCCAATGGAATCGGACAGCGAATCAATGTTTTGCTATCGCTAGTTTTTACGAATACAACAATCTTTTCTTCCTTTAGCCCCGTAAATTACGTAACAGATTATATTCCCCTCGGGTCCTTACTCCTTAGTCGTACTGACGCACGCGCACTTACGCGTTCACGGCATTTGGTAAGATTGGGCCCCGGGCAGTCAGCGGCCGGCGATGTCACGGGCCGCTGGCTGTCCTGGGGTGTCTGCTGCAGCGATCCACTGTCTCGCCGCTGTCCAAGCTACAGACCGAGCCGTAACGTTTACCAGCTAAATCATAGATCACCAAGCACGTTATCAGTAAGTGCTGCAGAGCTCAAACCATTGACATATATAGGTATAGACGAACTACTCCGCCCCGGCAGCCGTTCCCGCTAGGGACCGCTAGCGCCGCAGCGGAGAGGACGTCAAGAGGGGCAAGAGTTTGCGCTGTAAATGCTTCCTCTGGCGGAGGGGCCGATATTTGTCGACTTTGTAACCTAACAAAAAAAACACGTGAGCTAAGCCGCATCTGGAAAAGGTTTTTAGGAAATGGAGATAACGTGATGAATTCAACATGGCACAACAACTATTCAAACTCAAAGTTGAGGCCATATTGTCAAATATCGCCATACCGCCATCGGAAAAGCATTGCCGGCGGTAACTCCTTTCCCTCTCGCTGAGGCGCAGAAGCTGTAGAGTTCGTCTATACCTATAGAGGTCAATGGCTCAAACTGGACGATTCCAATCCGATGATCCGCCCCATGAGAAACACGGCTAGGCATTTATGTGCATATCTTACAACAATCAGTAAGTACGAGTAAATGCGAAGCACAATTACGACAGTCACACACGTATCGAATGACATGATCAAAAACCGACGTCGAAAACATCAACAGTCACTACTGCGACATTCGGCAGACCCCCACCAGCTTCCAGGTCACTCATTGGGGCCAGATATCCTCAACATGCTACAGCACATGCGCAGACCGCAGCCTCCCTCGGGCACACGTCTAGATTCAGACAAAAATGTAATCACAGAATGCGACTTGTCAACGAATTACCACTGCTAGAATCTTCATCGGGCAAACGCCTCGGTCGCGCGGGGATGCGAAAACGGCAGCAAAAGCAGTCAGGGTACTTCATTCGGGTCCACCACTGGAGCTAAACCACTCAGGAAACTCGGCGATTCAAGAACGGCCCCTTCGTTGAAGACAATATCACTACAAAGCCTCCACGCCGTCATCAAGCATCGCGCAATGGATACATGCAAGCAAACGGAGCAAACTATCGAAACTAGCTGAGCACAACATCCGACAACCACCGCGCGGCTGCCACGCGCAAAACTACACAGCGCAGCGCAGGGAGACTCACGCACGCACCAGTTCTCAACCGACCCCAGCTGATGTCACCAGATTCTGATGCGAAGCAAAACCACGGGCAACATTCTGGAAAGTCGGCTAATCGCTCGACCCTCCATCGCGCTGATGTCATGACACATCGCCACTGCCGCTTAGGGTCATGTTCTGACGACATTGCACGACGATTATGCCTTATTGCCAGAGGCGACTGTAACTATATCTCACAGCATAATTCTTGTTACACATACCATGGAAACGGAAATGCGACGTTTGTGTAACATCAATGTCTGCACTGTGCCTTACTCGATCACATTCCAGAGGCGGGTTCGCGTCCCGCCCGGGTCAAAGTTTTCGGCGATAAGAAATCCTGGTCAGTTTGGAGGACACCACCGGTCATCGCGAGAGTCAGAGGCCAGCGCGGGCCCGTTGGCACCACTAGAGGCAGCCGAGGACGCGGCTTTGTCATCTGGAAGTCCACAACGCGGCGCGGAAGCGGCCAGCAGCGCCATCTGTGATTTGATGCCGTAAGTTTAAGTTTATTTTTCAGTGGCGCTATTTTGGTTTCAGCGTGGCGGAGGTGGGCGTCAGGTTCATGGTCTTGCAAATCCAGCCGGCGATGTCCACGTTATCCTGCTCCGCTTGCTTTATCCACGGGTGCACCTGGCGACGGAGTCAGACCAAACGTCAGTCCATCCTGAACCGACCGCACACGAAATAGTACAGGCGAGTAGCAGAGTTAAAATAACGTCAAGACAGTCCAGTGCCGCATCGCACGCAGCAGTTTAGCTACGTCGCTAGATCACCAGCAATCCCTCTTTACCACCATGCATCCTCTTCCAGTTAATGAATTAAAAAAAAACACAGTCGACGTCGCAGGCAGACAGTCGACAGTCACAGTCGAATTCCTCAGACAGACACTCTAATATGCGGTAGTCCCCAACGCACGCCCTCCACCAGCGCCACCTACAATGAGAGACTTGAGGTCGGCACGTTCGTCGGGATTTTTCTTGAGGCAGCTGTCCACGAAGGCGACGAACTCGGCGCTGAACAGGCCCTGGGGCAGTCGCGGCGGTGGCTCGTTGACGATGTGTTCCAGAAGGTCGAAAATGGCCAGCTGCCGGCCGTTACCCACTCCGGCTGCCAGGGGAGACGGCGCAGGGTCAGGTGGTGGCGTGGCGGGATTGGCGTTTTAGTGGTGAAGTGATTGAGAAGTGGTCTGATATAAAGCTGGTCAGCAAAGTCGGAAAATATATAGTAGAGAGCTTGAAGATGAGAACTTGCAGTCAATTTGAGTTGACTTAAGCCCTGGCGTTGAAAACGATACGCAGTATTTTGCGAAAGACAACAGCTGCTATTGTTTTACTCATTTGAACAGAAAGGACCAAGGACGCCAGGTAAAAGGAGTTAGCTATACAATGATCAATACTATATCCATAGATGGGCAGTGGGCACCAGCCCGTTACTCCGAAACTAACGAAGTTACTCTTTTAGTAACGAAGTAACGGACTCCTTACATTTTACAGTAACGGACCGAGTAACGGAAGTTACTTTTGTGGTCCGTTACTTCGTTACTTTTTAATCCGTTACTCCGTTACTTGGTTTTTCTGTATTTATTTCTCTCCACGCCCCGGCTTATTCGCACCAGCACAATCAATGCCTCACACACGTACAAAACTCAATGCCAAATGGCGTTAAAGGAAATAATTCACCTTCAACATGGGTTTTGAACTGAGATAGCAGTCTTGTAGCCCGTGTTGAAAAAACCCTGACTGCAAGTTTTCTGGGCTGAAAGGGCTCTCCAGCCGAAATTTTGACTTTTGTCGAAGAATGTGCGTCCATAAATAAAAGATGTCAAAATGTGGGCCTTCTACCACCTGGGCAGAGGCTATACAGTAATCTTACGCGACTACTTTCGAATACCTGATTGGCTGAGCCACGTTTCACGCTGCGGAGAGCACGCATATAGTTTTGATAAAATTAATAATGTACGTCCTTCAGTCCTGAATCGGCGCGATGTATGACTATTTTTGATATTATGAAAAGAATTTGTATTTCAAAATATAGTCAATTCGTGTTTGAAAAAATCCAATGTAAACTATTTCCTTTAAGGTGAGCCGAATTTAAGCGCATTTGGAGCATAGTCATTGCATTTGGAAAAAAAGTTATAAGTAGTCTGACAGTCTGAGCAATGAGCGTTCATTTATAATTGTAACATCAAATGGTTGAAGGTAGTGGCATACACTATGACCATAGCCAGCTGACGACAAGATCAGGCCTAACTCCAGTCGGCGCTGAACACGGTGAAAGGCAATACGATGGTTTTAACATTTTGGCAAACACGGTAATAAATGATGGATAATAATTATTTCGTCACCTTGTTCAGACTCATTTGCAACTTGAAATGCTTCAATACAAACTTACAAGTAGCAACGTTTTCACCTTGGGTCCAACTTTTGGACCCTAATTCCAAAAATGTTGTAGTAACTTGTACTAGGGTTAGGTTACGAGTATCTATCTACAGACGATCTCCATGGTTTTGTCTACAAGATGGTCTCGGGGTCCGGGAGGGGGGAGGGGAGACACAGCTCCCCAGAAGGGCCACAACGCAGAGAGCGAATGCGAGCAGAGCGTTCTAAACGCTGATTCCTGCGACCATAGCACAGTGTCGCAAGCGGGCGAAGAAGCGGCCAAAAAGCATTTGATATCGACTATCATATTTTTAGTATAATTAAGGGTATCAATTCACAGAAATTGGTCCAATGCATGCAAGGACACCATTCCTTTTATCAAAGTCACTCGGTTCAGTCACAACCAAAAGGCCTAAGGTCAGCAACTCTTCTCAGGCTTGCGAGATGCACTGAATTCGTCATATTCGTTCCCTCTGATTTCATCCGTCACTTAGACATACCTTTTTAACCCAAATATATGTTATCGGTTGATGACAGAAAAAAGCTAATGCGTATTTTAGCGTCATTCTCACAGAAAAATGAAGGAGTATCTTCTCGTGACTCAGCCTGCTGACAAGATCAACCTAATGCAACATTGTTGTGGGTTGAAAACTGTATTTATTATCTACTTTTTAACTAAGCCGGCAAAGTTTGGCGCGCATTGGCGCTCTTAATGTCTATTGTAAGCTTGTAGCCCAGAGCATCCTGAGTCTGAGGCATAAGTTTCGTCTGCGTTTCTTTGCGACTTTGTCCAGTCGCAAATTGAAGGTTGATCCGAACACGGCCCGGCGGGCTGCCGACGGCGCGCCCCAAAGGACCTATTGGCGCGGCGAGAAGCGGCGCCAATACCGTTTTCACGAAAGGATTATATTTTTTACCCGGGTCAGTACCCTTGTAAATTTCGTGCGTTTTGGGTTATTAAGGTCTAGGAACACGTGCTTTGCCCAGAGTATTGTGGTATCAATTGAAACTTTATGAATTCATGAACAAATTATCTTGCTCTTACAATGCGAAATTTTCCGTGTAGGTTTCTTTTATAATCAAATTCAATTGAATACATGTTTACCGGGACTACTGTTACTACTGGCCCCAGTAGTACCCGTAGTTACCGGTAATATGTTTTTAATAATATATTATTGCAAAGAAAACCAACGGGAAATTTCGCCATTGCAAGACAGGATAATTGTATATGAATTTCATTACAGTTTCATATACCAAAACATTCTGAAAAAGGCCACGCTCCTAGACTCAGTTACCAGACCGGTAGTACCCGGTAGTACCCGTAGTACCCTGTAGTACCGGTAGTACCCTGGTAAATAGGTAATATTGTGTTCATGAATTTGATTATACAAGAAAACAAACAGAAATTTCGCATTGTAAGAGCAATAATTGTAGCATGAATTCATAACCCGGTTAGTAGCCCGTTAATATGTGTTCATGAATTTGATTTTATACAAAGAAAATAACAAAAAATCACATTGTAAGAGCAGATAATTTGACATGAATTCATAGGTTTAAATTGATACAAAAAAATATATGGAAAAGCCGTGTTCCTAGACTCAATTACCCAAAACGCACGAAAATATTACCGGGTACTACCGGGGCAAAAAATAAACCCTCGTGGAAAAACGGCTAATAAATGCGTGAACTTGTGTCAGTGACACAGCGACGATTTCACCATCATCTACCGAGAACGCCATCGAACACTTCCAACGAAGAGACCCCTGCCGAAGATTGCTCTGACGTCTCATATGTCCTACCAAATTACTACTGTGAACACTGGGCGTTTGGAAACTGTGCTGACGTGTACTGTGCTGTTTGAACAAAATACACATCTGCATTGTAACCATTTGTTTTTAATTGCTATGGTAATGTAAGACTGGCATGATAACTGAACACGGCTTGCACAATGCACACCGAGGTAAACTGTTCAAGTGCTCACTCAAAAGCCCTCAACACAAACCATTCTTCATGCGAATTTCAACAGAAATTGACGAAAATAAATACTTATTGAAATTAAAGGCAAAAAAATACATTACACCCACCCTCAAACCGCATTCGTGGTGCCATGACCTTTCCCGGTATACAACTGAGTCAGTAATATAATCCGACCTTTTCACTTTTGCCTGATGAAGAATTAATAGCATAGTAGTAACGAGGAGATAAGATATTTAAAAAAATGACCTTACCTGACCAAACAAGTTATAAGTAACAAGAAAATGCGTATTTTCAGACAAGACTCTATTCAGCCTTTTCATTGTGCCTGGTATACTTATCTGCAACGCATCTCCTCGTGTGACTCTCAGATACAATGCATCTGTATCGAAGTAATTACATGACCTTATTGGTTAATATGACCGAAGACCTTGTGAACCTGTTTTTCACGATGATGTATCTTGTAAACTAGCGGTGAATTCATTTTTGTTTAAGACAATTTTACAGCCGCAGAGAAGAAGCAGTGCGATACGCTTCATTACAACCGCCGCGCCACTGGTTTGTGGATGTTAAGTCATATTAGTGGTCTCAAAGAACATGGTTTGTTCAAAAATAAGAACACAAATAATCATCCGAAAGTATTGTTCATGGGCTATATTACTTGGTTATTTTTATTGTTATTTTAGGACTTCTATAACAAGAGATATTCAATTTTGACCGCTGCCCCGGCCGCTTGCGACACTGTGCATAGCTACCGTACAGGTTAGGTCAGATTCGATTATGTTACTGCAATCGTTTCCTGCCACACCCTGGTCCATGGGGATCGTCAGCAGACAGATGCTCGTTTAGGTAAGGTACAGAATGGGGACAACATGCTAAAACCGAGTGAAATACAGTTGCCATGTACCGTTAAAGGGAGTGTGCCTACTCTTTTGAAATGTCAAATATATTTTTATTACGGTAAGAAGCTATTGCTTTGATATTGGTTACGATAAAATTCACGTCTGCAGCCCCTTTAGTGAAATCTTACTTACTATTCTGTTTTGCATTTGTTTTGTTTCGAAAACTCATAAAACGATCGGTCACTTAAACAGAGTAGCGAGATGTTACCTATAATGGCGCAACTAAAGACGATAAAACAAACCTTTGTGAGCAATCGTTATTAGGTTTGTTTACAGTGATCGAGAATCTGTTCGGCAGCTGTTATCAGTGCTCACGAGTTGTTTTCTATTGCCAGAGCTAACAATTTATGCTAGCGTTGTAATTTAAGAGCAATGCTTCTAGTACGCCGGAAAGCTCTCTGGCGACTATTCGATAATTAAGTACTGCCAGTATGGCATTGACCGACTTTGGAATATCTCAGCAACTAAAGTTGGATTCTGGGGAAATGAAGTACATGGCTAAATTCAGAAAAATCTGTTCTACAGACTAGTGTCAATAACTCCACATGACCAATGTGAGTAGGCACACTCCCTTTAAGGTTATGAAAGGGTGACTATAAGTTGGATTCAGGGTTGGACTTTTTGCCGGCAAAACGTTTTTTTTTGCCACTTGCCGGTTTAAACCGGTTTAAACCAGCAAAAAGTGGCAAAAACTAAAACTGCCTATATTGCTTTTATTCATAAAATTGTTTGTGAAGGAAGGGAAAATCCCTTTTTTGTTGAACCATTTTAAGTAAAATACTGGCAATTGCAATGCCATTGTAGAACTGCAATTATGCATTAACGAGACTTTCTTAGTCCAGCAGCTCTACTTCTTTTTACTGGCCTG